>CAUYLG010009773.1:0-22079 GCA_963573385.1 Cacajao melanocephalus
AAAACGTACCAAATGGTAAAGAACAATGATGCAATGAAGAAGCCATGTCAACTAACAGGCAAAACAACTAGCCAGTAAGATCAAATTCAAACATAACAATATTAATGTTGAATGTAAATGGACTAAATGCCCCAGTCAAAAGACACTGACTGGCAAACTGGATAAAAAGTAAAGACTCATCAGTGTGCTGTATTCAGGAGAACCATCTCATATACAAAGACTTACATAGACTCAAAATAAAGGGATGGAAGAAGATTTACCAAGCAAATGGGGAGCAAAAAAACAGCAGAGGTAGCAATCCTAGTCTCTGTTAAAATGGACTTTAAACCAACAAAGATCAAAAGAGACGAAGAAGAGCATTACATAATGGTAAAAGAATCAATGCAACAAGAAGAGCTAACTATCCTAAATATATATGCATCCAATACAGGAGGACCCAGATACATAAAGCAAGTTCTTAATGACCTACAAAGAGACTTAGACTCCTGCACAATAATAGTGGAAGACTTTAACACTCCACTGACAATATTGGACAGATCAACGAGACAGAAAGTCAACAAGGATATACAGGACTTGAATGCAGATTTGGACGAAGCTAACCTAATAGACAGGACACTCCACCCCTAATCTGCAGAATACACATTCTTCTCAGCACCACATTGCACTTACTCTAAAATTGACCACATAACTAGAAGTAAATCACTCCTCAGCAAATGCAAAAGAACAGAAATCATAATAAACAGCCTCTCAGACCACAGCACAATCAAATTAGAACTCAGGATTAAGAAAAGCACTCAAAACCACACAATCACATGGAAACTGAGCAACTTACTTCTGAATGACAAATGGATAAACAATGAAATGAAGGCAGAAATAAAAATGTTCTTCAAAACCAACGAGAAGGAAGACACAACGTACCAGATCCTATGGGACACATTTAAAGCACTGTCTAGAGGGAAATTTATAGCAACAAATGCCTACATGAGAAACAAGGAAAGATCTAAAATTGACACCCTATCATCAAAATTGAAAGAGCTAGAGGAGAAAGATAAAAAAAAACTCAAAAGCAAGCAGAAGACAAGAAATAACTAAGATCAGAGCAGAAACGAAGGAGATAGAGACACACAAAACCCTTAAAAAAAATCAATAAATTCAGGAGCTGGTTTTCTGGAAAGATCAACAAAATAGACAGACTGCTAGCTAGACTAATAAAAAAAGAAAAGAGAGAAGTATCAAATAGATGCAATAAAAAATGATAAATGGGAGATCACCACTGATTCCTCAGGAATACAAACTACCATCAAAGATTACTACAAAAAAACTCTATGCACATAAACCAGTAAATCTGGAAGAAATGGATAATTCCAGGACACTTGCACATTCCCAGGACTAAGCCAAGAAGAAGTTGAAATGCTGAATAGACCAATAACAAGGTCTGAAGCCAAGGCAGCAATTAATATCCTACCAACCAAAGAAAAGTCCAGGTCCAGATGGGTTCATAGCCGAATTCTACCAGACATACAAAGAGGAGCTGTTACCACTTCTGTTGAAACTATTCCAAACAATACAAAAAGAGGGAAACCTCCCTAACCCTTTCTGTGAGACCAGCATCATCCTGATACCAAAATCCTGCAGAGACACAACTAAAAATGAAAACTACAGGCCAATATCCATGATGAACATTGATGCAAAATTCTTGAATAAAATACTGGCAAACTTAATCCAACAGCACATCAAAATGCTTATCCACCACAATCAAGTAGGCTTCATCCAAGCAATGCAAGGCTAGTTCAACATATGCAAATCTATAAACGTAATTCACCACATAAACAGAACCAAAGACAAAACCACATGATTATCTCAATAGATGCAGAGAAGATCTTCCACAGAATTCAACAGGCCTTTATGCTAAAAACTCTCAATAAACCAGGTATCAATGGATGTATCTCAGAACAATAAAAGCTATCTACAAGAAACTCACAGCCAATATCATACTGAATGGGCAAAAACTAGAAGCATTCCTTTAAAAACTGGCACTAGACCAGGATACCCTCTCTCACCACTCCTATTCAATATAGTATTGGAAGTTCTAACCAAAGCAATTAGGCAAGAAATGAAATAAAGGGCATTCAATTAGGAAAAGAAGATGTCAAACTGTCTCTATTTGCAGACGACACGATCATGTATTTAGAAGACCCCATTGTCTCAGCCCAAAACCTCCTTATGCTGATAAGCAACTTCGGCAAAGTCTCAGGATACAAAATAAACGTGCAAAAATCACAAGCATTCCTATACACCAATAACAGACAAACAGAAAGCCAAATCATGAGTGACTCCCATTTACAGTTGCTACAAAGAGAATAAAATACCTAGGAATACAACTTACAAAGGATGTAAAAGATCTCTTCAAGGAGAACTACAAACCACTGATCAAGGAAATAAGAGAGGACACAAACAGATGGAGAAATATTCCATGCTCATGGTTAGGAAGAATCAATATTGTGAAAATGGCCATACTGCCCAAAGTAATTTATAGATTTGATGCTGTCTCCAACAAGCTACCATTGACCTTCTCCACAGAACTGGAAAAAAACACTTTAAACTTCATATGGAACCAAAAGAGAGCCCACATAGCCAATACAATCCTAAACAAAAAGAACAAAGCTGGAGGCATCACACTACCTGACTTCAAAATATATTACAAGGCTACAGTAATCAAAACAGCATGGTACTGGTACCAAAACAGAGATATCAACCAATGGAACAGAACAGAGGCCTTGGAAGCAATGCCACACATCTACAACCATCTGATCTTTGACAACCCTGGAAAAAACAAGCAATGGGGAAAGGATTCCCTGTTTAATAAACGGTGTTGGGAAAACTGGCTAGCCATATGCAGGAAGCTGAAACTGGATCCTTTCTTTACACTTCATACAAAAGTTAACTCCAGATGGATTAAAGATTTAAACATAAGAACTAACACCATAAACACCCTAGAAGAAAACCTAGGCAACACCATTCAGGACCTAGGCACAGGAAAGGACTTCATGACTAAAACACCAAAAGCAATGGCAACAAAAGCCAAAATAGATAATTGGTATCTAATTAAACTTAAGAGCTTCTGTACAGCAAAATAAACAATCATTAGAGTAAATTGGCAGCCAACAGAATGGAAAAAAATTTTTGCAATCTTCCCATCAGACAAAGGGCTGGTATCCAGAATCTACAAAGAACTAAAGCAAATCTACAAGAAAAAAGCAAACAAACCCATTCGAAAGTGTGTGAAGGATATGAACAGACACTTTTAAAAAGAAGACAAATACGCCACCAACAAACATATGAAAAAATGCTCATCATAATTGGTCATTAGAGAAATGCAAATCAAAACCACATTGAGATACCATCTCATGCCAGTTAGAATGGCGATCATTACAAAATCTGGAGACAATAGATGCTGGAGAGGATGTGGAGAAATAGGAACACTTTTACACTGTTGTTGGGAGTGTAAATTAGTTCAACCATTATGGAAGACAGTGTGGTGATTCCTCAAGGATCTAGAAATAGAAATGCCATTTGACCCAGCAATTCCATTACTGGGTATATATCCAAAGGATTATAAATAATTATATTATAAAGACACATGCACATGTATGTTCATTGTGGTGCTGTTTATGATAGCAAAGACCTGGAACCAACCCAAATGCCCACTGATGATAGACTGGACAAAAAAAATATATGGCACATAGACACCATGGAATACTATGTAGCCATAAAAAACAACCAGTTCATGTCCTTTGTCGAGACGTGGATGAATCTAGAAACCATCATTCTCAGCAAACTGACACAAGAACAGAAAACCAAACACCACGTTTCCACTAATAGGTGGGTGATGAACAATGAGAATTCTTGGGCACAGGGAAGGGTACAACACTCACAGGGCTAGGTGGAGGAGTGGAGGAGAGGTGCAGGAAGGAACAGCGAGTGGAGGCAGGTGGGATGGGGAGGGATAACACAGGGAGAAATGCCTGATGTAGGTGACGGGTGCTGGGGGATGGAGACAGCAAACCACCATGGGGTGTATGTACCTATGAAACAATCCTGAAGGATGCAGGATGTACACAGGTACCCCAGAGCCCAAATACAATAAAAAAAATTTTTTTTAAGGTACCATTTAAATGTTAATTTCTAATTTTACTGTAATTCAGATAGAGAGGAAAATCTGTAGAATAATGATTTTTAGGAATTTAAAGTGAATAGTTTAAATGATGGAATATATGCTCTATTTTTTAACATTTCAGTATGGGTATTCCTCTATCCTATATGTTCATTTCATGAATGATTTCAAAAGAATATATATGACAAATATTTCTCTATTATTTTTAGAAATACTTCCTATTTTTACAAATATTCTCTATCCTATTCCCTTACTTTCCTCAGGGACTTGTAATTTCAAAATGTTAATATTTCTAACTTGATCCTCCATAAATGTGTATTAGTTTTCTATGGCTCCTATGAGAAATTACCACAAACTTAGTATCTTAAAACACAAATTAATTATTTTAAAGTTCTGAAGATCAGAAGTCTGAAATGTGTTTCACTTGGCTAAAACCAAAATGTATAGGGCCTTACTCACTCTGAGGGCTGAATCTGTTTTCTGTCCTGTTTCTGCTTCTAGAGCTGAAACCACCTTTACAAACTTATAACAGTGAAAGAAATCTAACATAGCTAGCCATTTTCTTCTAACCTGACAAGCTATTTTTGCTCATTTCTACATGTAGGTCAAGCTAACTATGGGAGGAATTTGGTTTCTAGTTCAACTCTAAAGCAAGAATGATAATAGCTGCTTCCCAAAAGTAAACCATCTTGTTCAGGAACCTAAACTGCCTTTATAAAAGTAATGAAATGCCACAAGTTTAGAATTATGGTAGGGTCCTAAATTGCGCTAAGATGTAGGCATCATTTAACTCTTACAAGTCATTGTTTCTTCTGCTAATATGTAGGTACAGTTAACTCTAACAAATTAATGTTTTATAACTTGCCTATTTGTAACTGCCTGCTGCTCAGGAGTCATGTAGCCAGTGGTCACAAGATTTTAAATTTCCTCATTTGCCCCTATAGATAACGTCACTATTGTAAAACCTAAGATTGGTGTTTGAGAATTTTTCACACCTTGTATTCTGGTGGACCAACTGGTACCATCTGGACCAGGAACTCATCCCAAGAAATTGACTCAACTGGTTCCATGACTTCCATTTCACTCAGCACACAAGACACTTTCAACACCTCAACGATTTCATCCTTAACCAAACCAATCAGCATTCCCCATTCCCTAGCTCCCTGCCTGTCAGACTATCCTGGAAAAATCCTAGTCTTTGAATTCTAGAGAAGATGGATTTGAGAAATATCTCCCCTCCTCCTTTCTTTGCCACCCTGAAATTACTAAATGCTTTCTCTTTTGCAATTTTTGCTATCTCAAAGTGTTGGATTCTTTTTTCTGGGCAGCTGGCAAGAAGAACTCATATGTGCAATAAAAGAGTGGCATTCCTTGTAATTCTTGGCTCATGGTCCCTTCTGTTATCTTCAAACCCAGAGAATAGCCTCTTCAAAATTTCTCTCTGCTTTTCTTTTCACATTCTGATTCACGAAGATAATAAAAAGTAATCTTCCATCTCACGACTCTAATCAAATCTTCAAAGTTCCTTTTGCCTATCACAATTGCTTAGTTTCTTTATTCTTAATAAAAAATTATTATAAAACTAATAAAATAATATAAATAATGTAATTAACAATTAATATTGATTATTGATTAACTTATAATTAATATAAAATAATAAACATTATTAAGTATAAAATATTATACTTTAAATAATCTGGAAGGAAATCACATCTTACTATAGAGGAACAGAGGTAAGAAATACATCTGACTTCTCCAAATCCATGTAAGAGAGTGAAGTAAAATATTTAAAGTGTTCAAAGGAAAAGCAAAAGTATCTACCTAGAATTCTATGTCTTAAACTTTCTCAGATAAACAAAAATTAAATTGAAAAAAATGTTTTGCCAATATACCTGTCTTGCAAGAAATGGTAAAAGTAATTTTTTAGAAAGAAAGAAAATTATCAGAAATTCAGATCTGCATAACTAAAGAAAGCATGAAAGATGAAATAAGGGAAGGCAAAATTAAATTTCTTATCTTATTCTTAATCTACCAGATAAATTTGTTCAAAATAACAACAGCAATGATATATTTGATTATGTATGCTTATGTATATATCTTATACATGTACCTATTTATGTTTTATATGTTTATATGTAGGTAAAATGAACAGCAGCAATGATAGAAGGGATGGGAAGTAGAAATTAGAATTGTTTTGTTATTATAAGGTATTGATAATACCTGTGAAATGGTTTGGTGTTGTTGAAAAGTGTAATTGGATTGTAAATATGTAAGGCAAACTCTACAGCTGCCACTAAAAAGTGATAAAAGGTATATGACTAACACACTAAGAAAGAAGAGAAAATTGAAGATATAAAATGCACGATTAAAACCACAAAAGTCAGAAAAAGAGTTAAAGACCAAAAAAAAGAACAATAAATAGAAAACGGTCACAAATATTATAGATATTATTATAACTATATCAATAATGCCTTTTAATGACAGTGGTCTAAATGTACCAATTAAAAGACAGATTGTTAATGTGGTTCAAAAAACAAGACTCTTATGCATGTTGTCTACAAAAAACTCACTTGAATGGTAAAGATACATATAGACTAAAGGTAAGTAGATGGAGAAACATATCATACTAACACTTATCAGAAGAAAGTAGGAGTTGCTATATTAATTCAGATAGAGCAAATTTCAAAGCAAGAAAACTTATAAAAACAGATATATAGACCTATAACTGAATAGAGAGCAGAGAAATAATGTCACACATTTACAATTGTCTAATCTTTCACAAAGATGACAAAAACGAGCAACGGGGAAAAGACTTCCCATTCAATTAGTGGTGCTGGGAAAATTGGCTGGCCATATGCAGAAGACTGAAACTGGACCCTTTCTTTATACCATATACAAAAATCAATTCAACACGGACTAAAGAATTCAATATAAAACCTAAAACTATAAAAATCCTGGAAGATAATGTAGAAAGTCCTCTTTTGAACATAGTCTCTGGCAAAGACTTCATGGCAAAGATACCAAAAGCAATTGCAACAAAAACAAAGCTTGACAAATGGAACCTAATTAAACTAAAGATCTTCATAACAGAAGAAACTACCAACAGAGTAAACAGACAACCTACAGAATGGGAGAAAGTATTTGAAAACTATGCATCTGACAAAGGTCTAATATCCAGATTCTATAAGAAAGTTAAACAAATTAACAAGCAAAAAACAACCCTATTAAAAAGTGAGCAAAGGACATTAACAGATACTTTTTCAAAAGAAGACATACACATGGCCAATAAGCATATAAATAAAATGCTCAACATCACTAATCATTAGAGATATGCAAATCAAAACCACAATGAGATGTCATTTTATACCAGTTAGAATGGTTACTATTAAAAAGTCAAAAAATAACAGATGCTAGCAAGCACAGAAAAGGGAGCACTTACACATTGCTGATAGAAATGTAAATTAGTCACTGTGGAAAGCTGTGTGGTGATTTCTCAAACAGCTGAAAACAGAATCACCATTCGACCCAGACATCCCTTTATTAGGTATATACCCAAATGAAATATAAATCATTCTCCCATAAAGACACATACAGACATATCATATGTTCATTGCAGCACTATTCACAACAGAGAAATGAAATCAACTTAAATGCCCATCAGTGGTAGACTGGATAAAGAAAATATAGTACATATACACCATGTTATGCTAAGCAGCCGTAGAAAGGAACAAGGTCATGTCCTTTGCTGGAAGATGAATGGTGCTGGTAGCCTAATCCAACTAACACAAGAACAGAAAACCAAATATTACATTCTGTCCTTTATAAGTGGGAGCTACACATTGAAAACACATGGACACAAAGAAGGAAAAAAGAGACATCAAAGCCTACTTGAATGTGGAGCATGGAAGGAGGGAGAGGATAGAAAAACTACCAGTTGGGTACTATGCTTATTGCCTGGGTGACAAAAAGTCTGTACACCAAATCTCTGTGGCGTGCAATTTAACTGTATTACCAACTTGCACATATACCCCTGAACATAAAATGAAAAATTTTTAAAGTTATAACAATGTTATAAAGGATTCATTCTCCAGGAGGACATAGCAATTTTTAATGTTTGTATGTCTAACAACAGGGCATCAAAATAGGTGAGGCAAAAATTGACAGAACTGCAAGGAGAAATTGATGCATCCACTATTATAGTTGAAGAATTCAACACTCCTCTATCAGAAATGAACAAATCCAGAAGGCAGAAGATCAGTTAGGACATAGTTGAACATAACACAATCATCAATCAACTTGATATAATGGATATTTGTAGACTACTTTATCCACCAACAGCAGACTGCACGTTCTTCTCAAGCTCACATGGAATATTCAGCAAGACAGCCCACATTCGGGGTTGTAAAACATGCCTTAAGAAATTTAAAAGAATAGAAATCATACAATGTCTGCTCTCAAACCACAATGGAATTAAACTACAAATCAATAACAGAAAGATAATAGGAAAATTCCAAAATACACGGAGAATGAGCAACACACTTTTAAATAACACGCAGGTCAAAGAAGAAATATTACGATAAATTCAAAAGTATTTTGGACAATATATAAATAAAAACACAACTTGTCAAAATTTGTGGAATGCAGCAAAAGCAAATCTTAAAGAGGTTTCATAGCATTGAATGTATGTATTAGAAAATAAGAGAAATCCACAAAAAATCATCTAAGCATCCACATAAGAAACTAGGGAAAAAAGGAGCAAATTAGATTTAAAGTAGATAAAAGAAAAGAAAAAATAAAAATTAGAACAGAAGTCAATAAATTTGAAAACAGGAAGTCAATTGAAAAAAAGTCAACAAAACCAAAAGTTAGTCTTTGAAAGATCAATAAAATCATTAAGACACTAGTCAAGCTGACTAGGAAAATAGGAAAGGAGAAAGCAAACAAATTAATAATATCAGCAATGAAAGAGAGCATATTGCTATACATGCCAGAGACATTAAAAAGATAATACAGGAAACAAATAAATAGACAATACAAATAAATAAATAAACAATAATAAAAAGATAATAGAGTAAATCAATAAATAACTCACAAATTTGATAACATAGAAGCAATGAAGTTATTTCTTGAAGGACACAATCTATTAAAATAGGACAAATTAACAAATTCTATATGATGCCTCGCTACCAAGAAACTCTTCTGATTTTAGCTCATAGAAGTCTACATTAGGAGAGGCAATTTTGTTAGAGTGTAATCCAAGTTTCCTGGGTGTTGGAGTAGAAGGTCAGCATGTATCTGTTTTCCTCTCTCCAGCTGGGCTTTTGACATCTCTGACATTACCCATCCAAAACCTGTTGTAGTTTTTGATTTCTCTCACTGAGGAGGAGGCCATGATAATCCAACGCAAAGCAGGAAAGGGGGAAAGTGGAAATAGAAAGTGTTCCTCTTACTTACCCCTTGCTTCCACTTTTAATTACCATCAGTGCCTGTCTATAGCTATCTGTCCACAAAGAGTCACACAGGTGCACAACAGTTCATGATAGCCTTCTGTCTTCCCAAGGATTTTGCAATTTTTGTAAGTTCTTAAGATTCATGTTCTCTTTCATTTCCATATATTTGCTTTGGAGAGAAGATTCCAGCAGGACATACTACTTCTGCATTCTGACAGGAAGATGAAACCTACTTTCAGAATGGAGTTTATATTAGCCCCAGACATTGGATCATTATTGGTTTAATTCTAGAATGGTATTCCATTCTTTCCTTCCCAGCCTCTCTTGCAGCTAAATCTAGCCACATGGCCCAATGTGCCCGGTAAGATTAAAGGGAATTCTGATGTTGGACTTTTGGAAGTCTTTATTACATCCTAAGAAAAAATTTATCATTTAATCTTTAGCATCTTGAATATAGATGTGATGCCCAGAAAAAAAATTGCAGCCATTGTGTAAGCAGGAGGGTGAAGACAGAACTGCAGAGTCTAACCTTGATATTATTGATCTGGTGAACTGATGCCGGCATCTACCTACTTCCAGATTGATTGTTACATTAAAAAATAATTGTTATGCTGCTGTTAATTGTGGTTAATGTTGTTATGTGAAATATGCAAATCACCAGCTTTTTATTTTATAGAATACTTTCTAAAAGGAAAATAACTAATATTTAGGAAATACTTATGAGTTTCAAGGTAATTGTGCCAGAGACTCTAAATAAATCATCCCAATTACACTTCATAGAAAGCCCACATGGAGTTATACAATTTCCATTTTTTTTGATTAGAGAATTGAGTCTGAGGGAAGGGAAATAACCTTGCTGAGGGCTAAAATTTAAATATAGATCTGCTTTTTCCAATGTACCATATTACCAACCAGATCTGTTTATAATACCAAAATGGATCTACCTGTGGAAATTTATATATCTACAATGAATTTAGCTTTCCTTCTTGTCCTGGGGAGACTTGTTTTTGTAAATGGCACTCACTTCTTTTTAACATTTACAGCCCTAATTCCTTTGGTTCTCAAGATTTTTACCATTATATTGCAGCATCATAAGGCAAACCCCTTTACTGGGTATGTTCTTAAATACTTACCAGCTAACAGATAATATAGTATTGAAATCTAGCCTGGAGAGAATGGGGCAAGAGCTAGACATTTGATGGTGGTTCTGAAAAGGGAGGTTAAAATGTCCCAAAGACAGCCTTTTTCTCCTATGCTATTCTGTTTAAGACAGGCCCTGAGGATATTATGTCTCTTTAACATCTATGAGGGAATTAAAATTGCAATACAGACCAGTGGCCTCGGAATAGAGAAGTGAGATACAATGTGTGACCAAAAAAAAAAAAAAAAAAAAAAACCTAAGCAACAGAAAAGACGTTGTCATGACTTTCTTTTAAATCCACTTTGCACTTCGTGTATGAAAGAGAAACCAGGCGTTGTCACTGGCACTGACAAGGAACAGTAGCAGATCCGAAGAAGATGTCAGTCTACAGCAAAGGCATTAACCAAAGTACTCACAGTGTTAGGTAGTTTTGAGCTATAGGCAATAACGAGTCTCTGCCTTGATATGTTTTTGAACAAAGAAAGCACTTAAAAAGATGGAAAATAGGCTTTGTTTTGAATTTTTCGGTTTTGTGCCTAGATCAAGTAATGTAATCATTATTCTCCTTAAAACATTTTTATCCATTTCTAGTAAGTTATAGAATAGTCTAATTTTGGAGAAGAGGTTATTCTAGTTCATTGCTGCCTTACACACTGAAGAATGCAAACTTGACCAAAAAAGACCTCAATAATCAACTCATAGAGAATCATAAAATTTTACCTCTCATCAGAACCTTAGAGAGCAGAGTTCAATCTCAAGGTTTTCGAGATGAATAAACAGATCCAGGGAGGTTAAATGACTTTGACCAAGGTCACGGTGCTCATCTACGACTACACTGGGATGATAACCAAGAACTCCTGAAACTGTTTCATTGCAATTCTACCGCTCCGTGAAGATTTCTAAGGGCAAACTGCATATAAGCGTATTAAAAGGCTCCAAACTGCAAGATAATTTTAGATTCATATTTCATACCCATTTAAGTTATGCAAATTATCAAATCTTACCCACATTAAAAAAATATATGTGGAGTGGTCAGCATTGTGGTTGCACACACACACACACACACACACACATAGAAAGAGAGATACTTAAAACTTTATTATATTTTAAAGACGTGCCAAGATATTTTTCATAGGTTTACATATATACCAGTATAAATCATAAGTAAAGGGTATTTCAGTAGATTGATTTAACCCAGAATTTTGTGCTTCTAAAATACATAGATTCTCTTTAGAGATTACAAACCATATAGCTTTGTATACATTATAAATAACATATACATATTTTAATACTTCCATTAAGGGAGAATAGTAAATCATAAGTGCTTTGCAACTGGACTTTAATATCGATGCCAAGAAATGTCCTTATTATTCTGTTGTTTCTTGGGTTGTCCTTTATCATTTTCCTTGCTGGCATAATCACTTAAAATACAACCTTGGAAAAGTACCTTACTTTTCTTAGTTCTAACTATTTAAAAAAAACTTTAGGTAAGCGCATTTATAAAACATTCTCCTTATTTCCTTATTGCAATTTTATTCTCATTCTGCAAAGAAATACACCTAAGTCAGTCTCTCTGTTTTGCTGAAACTTCTCACTTCCTATAGCAAATGCTGAAAAAAAAAAAAGGTAGGAACTGACTGCACTCCCTTTTCTGGTGGTATTTCAGCCACAAGACACACATTGTTGGGCCATTTGAGACGTGAGTCAAACTCAACCAGCCTACCTCCCCAACTTGAGAGAATTTGTTACCAAAAGAGAAGGGTCTATTACTGCTAATAAAAATAGAATCAAGAATGTATGGGTGCATTACACATCCCAAAAAAACTTTTCAATATTTTATCTCATTTGATATTCACAACAATATTGTGAGAAAAATATTATTTCTGAACTCAGATTAAGAAAGTGTGGTTATCTCATAATGTATGATTATTTACCCAATCATATCAACTATTCCTTCATATCGATTATTAATTACTTATGAATTACTCATATCATTTTCCAGAAATAATAATTGCAAGTAAAATTTGTTGAATTTCTCCAATATGAATTGAAAAATCCTAAAACATATAAAAATATCTTCATTTTTCATATAAGCAAACTAATACTTAGCAAATATAAGTCATTTGTCTAAGTTCACACAGCTAATAAGTGTAAGGTCCTTTGAACTGACTGCACCATGGACTACACCATAGTCAATCCACGGTGACCCCTGTGACCCACATGTACAGCTCCAGATGGCCTTGAGGAGCCAGAAAGTCTGAAGAAAACAGAAAAACCACAGAAGAAGAAGAATGGGTAGCTCCTACAACGCCTGATTAACCAGCCTTGCAACATACTACCATTTTTCCTGCCTCAACCGTTCTTGCCTCAACTGATAAGCCAACCTTGTGACACTGGACCTTGTGACACCCCACCCCCAGCAACACCCCTGGCTTGAAAAAAAAAATCCTAAACTGTAACTTTCTACTGCCTACCCCAAACCTATAAAACCAGCTGCTATCCCACCACTGTCTGCTGACTCTCTTTTTAGACTCAGCCCACTTGCACCCAAGTGAATAAACAGCTTTTTTGCCCACACAAAGCCTGTTTAGATAATCTCTTCATTCAGAGTGTGCTTAACAATAAGCACTAGAGCTGAATTTGAATTCAGTCAGTATGAGTATACAGCCAATAGTTGAAAGTGTAGTTAAGCTGTGAAAACTGACAAGAAATAAAATGAACACATGGAAAGGAACAGGAAACAAATAAAATCAATTTTAGTTATTGCTAATATAGTTACTGTTATTGATCATAGATTTTACCTAGGGGTTTCCTGTTGGCAAGGGAGCTGAAAAGGAAAACATGGCTGATTCAGTAACATCTCTTTTCTAATTTTGTAAAGTTAAAGAAACGGCTGCAAAGAATTAATAGAGATATAAATGTCATTGAAGTTAAATAAGAAAATAGTTTCTCTCTGGTGATCTAATACCCACAAACATGGTATGTGTGCTCAGTCTACTCCACTGCCTTCTCTGAACCCCTTCCTGGGTTTCTGTGCTCCTCCATCTTGCCTTAGAGCTGACCTTAATGACACACTTCAGTGTATTTCCTTAGCCTCTTCTCTTAGGTTTTTCCAGTGGAGGACAAGCGGATAATTTGAGGGCCAACTATAGAACAGTAAGGTTTGTGTATTTATTCTTTTTGTTGGGTCACTGTGGATCATCTGTGTCCCTCTTTTGCAGACTGCCTGTCAGGCAGCCCTCTCAGAATTTGGGCAATTGTTCCTTCCCTGGTCCTAGAAACATAGGGTAAGGGTTACCTTTTGTGAGCCCAGGAATACTAAACCATCCCTTGTTGGGTTTCCTAAATTCTGTCCATCTCTTTGCAAGTAATCCCTTTATAAAACTCTCCACAAAATCACCAGAGTAACTTATCTGTCTCCAGAGTCTATAGGCTTTCCACTGTCACATGAATGCCATATGACTCACTGATAAGAAAGGGCTATCCATTTGCCTTTTAAATATGCCAAATGTAACCAATCTGTTACAGGAGAGTTGCCTGACATTCAGTTTTCCAAATACCTCATAATTAAGTATTTTCTGCTTTAGTTATTGGGTCAGACACTTCATGTTATTGCATTTCATTTAGGAGTGTTGAATTTCTATAGCTATCTAAGAAAATCAACAGCAATTTTCCTAGGATTGCACACTTCCCACAGACACATTTATGTCAACATTCACGTTGTCTGCCATAGCAAAAAGCTCTTAATAGTCACAACTAGCATTATGGCTCAGGTTACATTTTTTATATCTCTATATTTTTATTTCCTCAACCTCGGTTCTGTTTTTTTCTAAGCCACTTGATGAATGTGTACTTTTACCTGAAATAATTATATGTACAATATGAGGTAGTCAGACATGCCAATTTTATAATAGTGTGTGGTTGTAGAATTCACAGAAAATTTTTCCTTGTACACTACATTATGCCATCTAATAAATGAATACTGGTTTTACCATTTTGAACATTCTTACCATCTTTAGCAAGAGAGTTCTTCTGCGTTTTCTTATACCTGCCAGGGTAAAAAGTCACTAGAAAGTTAAGGTGTTTGAAATCAAAAGTGATATCTTTTTAGTGCAGAGAATCATGTATGAGACTTCTTAATAACAGAAGAAGAGTCAAAGATGAAACAAGGTTGCCTCTGCCACAGATTTTATTTTAATCTACTTCTCTTTTCACAGGGCAGACTCAGAGGCATAGAATCTGCATCCTCTGAGGGTAACCACTAAAAGATATGTCATTGACAATAGAATAGATTCTACCACAGCCGTCTCAAGCAAGTACTTTAAGATGAAGCTTAGTAATAAGATTTAAAAAAAAAAAGAAAGCCCAAATAGGAGACTCACACAAAAGTTCTTACATAGATGTACACTGTCTATAAATGTGAGTAATTAAAAAAGGGCCAGATCTATTGTACTTCACCATCAATCAGATTAAAATTGATTTAAGATTAATCATTGTTTGATCTAGGAACCAACTTAGCATCTTTTATATAGCATGTCCAGAGAGTATTCTTAGAAATCATTAATGATTTAGTTTTGTCTTCCCTTTCTGTAAAATATTATTTACAGAATAATAAATTGAATTAAGTTGATACTTGTCCAAATATGACTAATGTCAAACAGAATTGAAGGAAGCTTTGCAATGTTCACTAGCAAGAAAATACCGCAGCAGCCAGTCCTGTGCAGGCCAACTCACATAGTTTTGGGTTTCTTTGCTGTTGTTGTTTGTTTCTTTGTTTGTTTTGCAATTTCACAGTGTTTATTTGATTTGCCTTTCTTTGGCGCTCCTGCTGCACTGTCTATTTCAGATCTTTCTCAAGGCTTTTTCTTAAGTTAAAGAAACAATTGATGTAAAGTTGCTGAGATAGCCTCAGTGGTATATTCACATGCATTTGAGTGTGTGCAACTGTGTGTGTGTGTGTGTCTCGGTAGTTCTATAAAAAACATTTTTCTTCAGAATTCAAAGCAAAATAGACCACTTTAATGAAAAACGTAACAGAAAACCTTTTCTGGTTCTCAGTGGCAACACAATATAAACCTATTTTTTAGTTGCTGTTCACAAACTCCAGTCCTGGGTCATAATGGTCATAACCAGTGTGTTCCTTATAAATAATATAGCAGTGTTCAAGGCAGACATTTAAATCAAACAGGACTTGAGACCCAGATTTGTCCCAGTTATGTTCAGATATTCAAACATTCAGAAAATTAGTAACACACCATTCTTTCTTTCCTTTTTGTTATTTTTATTTTTTGATGGAGTCTCACTCTTGCCAGGCTGGAGTGTACTGATGTGATCTCAGCTCACTGCAACCTCTGCCTCCCAGGCTCAAGCAATTCTGCCTCAGCTTCCCAAGTAGCTAGGACTACAGGCGTGTGCCACCATGCCCAGGTAATTTTTGTATTTTCAGTAGAGGCAGAGTTTCACCATGTTGGCCAGGATGGTCTAGATCTCTTGACCTCGTGATCCACCTACCAAGGCCTCCCAAAGTGCTGGGATTATAGGCATGAGCCACTGCGCCCGGCCAGTAACACACCATTCTAAGTCTTTGAAGCATCAGTAAAGTAGAATCAAAATTAGTTAAGTCCTGCAACTTCAAAATATTAGTGTCTTTAATTTAAAGGACTAACGGCCACAGGAGACATTATTTTAGTCCCTGATACATAGTAGGAACTAAATAAATGGTATATCTTAAATTTATTATTAATAAATATCTTTGTTGATATAGTTTCTCTCTCTGAAATTACTGAATTTTCTTTTCAAAACTTTTTCTAAAAATAAAAAGATATTCTATAGGAGTTAATAAATAGTATACCTTCTAGGTGAGTTCATAGAAATGCTTTAGGAGCACGCCTGTAATCCCAGCACTTTAGGAGGCCGAGGCTGGTGGATCATCTGAGGTCAGGAGTTTGAGATCAGCCTGGCCAACATAGTGAAAATCCATCTCTACTAAAAATACAAAAAGTAGCCTGGTGTGGTAGCTGGCACTTGTAACCCCAGCTACTTGGGAGGCTGAGGCAGGAGAATTGCTTGAACCCGGTAGGTGGAGGTTGCAGTGAGCCGAGATGGCGCCACTGCACTCCACCTGGGCAACAAGAGAGGAACTCCATTGGAGGTGGGGAAGACATGGTTTAGGAGACAATTGTGACATAAGTGATGTTAACCTTCAGCTTCCTGTACATCCAATTTAGGTGTTTTTTTTGTTTTTTGTTTTTTGTTTTTTTTTTCTGAGATGGAGTCTTGCTAGGTCACCTAGGCTGGAGTGCAATGGAGCTGTTTCAGCTCACTGCAACCTCCACCTCCCGGGTTCAAGTGATTCTCCTGCCTCAGGCTCCTGAGTAGCTGGGACTACAGGTACATGCCACTACGTCCAGCTAATTTTTGTGTTTTAGTACAGATGGGGTTTTACCATATTGGCCAGGCTAGTCTCAAACTCCCAACCTCAAGTGGTCCGCACATCTTGGCCTCCCAAAGTGCTGGGATTACAAGCATAAGCCACCATACCAGGTCAATTTAGGTGCTTCTTTTAGCATTTTCTCCCCAACTTTTAAAGTTTAAGTGACAAGCAAAAATTGTATCTATTTATGGTGTCTCATATGGTGTTTTGATATATGTATACATTATGAAAGTATTAAATCAATCTAATTAACACATCTCTCCAATTACATACTTATTATTGTTTTTGGTGAGAACATTTGATCTTGTCTCTTAGTGAATTTCGAGTATACAATAATTTTCTATCAAGTATATTAACCACACTGTATAACAGATCCCCAGAACTTACTATTCCATCTAACTATAATTTTGTACCCTTTAGCAAACATCTTGCCATTTCTTAAACCTCATCCCAGATACTGGTAGCCACCATTCTATTCTCTGCTTCTAAGTTCAACTTTTTTTTTTTTTTTTTGATTCTACATATGCACTATTAGTCTTTCTTTGCCAAACTTATTTTAATTAGCATCATGTTCTCCAGTTTCATCTATGTTCTTATAAATGACAGGATTTCCTTCCTTTTTAAGGATGAATAGAATTCCATTTTATATGTGCCAAATTTTCTTTAACCACTCATCCCTTAATGGATAATTAAGGTAATTTCATGTCTTGAATATTGTGAATAATGCTACAATGAATATGGGATACATATATTTCTTTCACATACTGATTACATTTCCTTTGGAAATATACTTAGAAGTGGGATTGCTGGGTGAATTCGTAGTTCTAATTCTACTTTTTTTAGAAGTTAACATACTGTTTTCCATAATTGCTGTACCAATTTACATTCCCACCAACAGTGTACAGAGTTCTTTATCCTTACATCCTTTCTAACACTTATCTTTGTCTTTTTGATCATAGCTATTCTAATAAGTGTGAGGTGACCTCTCACGGTGGTTTTAATTTGAATTTTCCCAATGATTACTAATGTTGAACACCTTTTTGTATATCTATTGGCCATTTGTATGTCTTCTTTTAATCTGTTTAAGTTATTTGGCCGTTTTCAATTGGATTATTTGTTTTCTTGCTATTGTGTCATTTGAATGCCTTATATATTTTGTATATTTCCCCATCAAATATATGGCTTGCATATATTTTCTCCTATTATGTAGGTTGTTTCTTTATGCTACTGATTGTTTCTTTAGCTGTGCAGAAGCTTTGTAGTTTGATGAAATTCCATTTTTGCCCTTGTTGCCTATATTTTTGGGGTAATATTCAAAATATTTTTATCAACACCAGTGTTGAGAAGCATTTTTTCGTATATTTTCTTCCAGTGGTTTTACAGCTTCATGTTTTGAGTCTTTAAACAATAACATAAAAAATGGGAAAAAAAATAACCAATGAGATAAAAGATCTGTATACAGAAAACTTAAACAATGATGAATGAAACTGAAGAAGATTCAAATGAATAGAAAAATATCTCATGTTAATAGGATGAAAAAATTAATGTTATTAAAATGTCCATACTACCCAAGCAATCTACAGATTCAATTCACTCTCTAGTAAACATCCAATGACATTTTTCACAGAAGTAAAAAAAAAAAATTCTAAAACTCATATAGTCACAAAGACCCTGACTAGTCAAAAGTCTTAAGCAAAAAGAACAAAGCTGGAGGCATTGCACTCCCTGATTTCAAAGTATATCACAAAATTATAGTAATCAAAACAGCATGGTACTAGCATAAAAACAGGTATATAAATCAATGGAACAGAATGAAAAGCCAAGAAATAAATCCACAAATTTATAGTCAGTTAATCTTCAACATAGGTGCTAAGAACACACAAGAGGAAAGGACTGTCTTTTTTAATAAACTGTGGAGGGAAAACTGGATATCCACATTTAGAAGAATGCTTTCAGCACTTTTATAACCCATTACCAATAACTCCCCTTTTAAAACACACACTACTTACATTCCTTTTATTAATGTAAAATAATTGAAAAAAAAACATTGACACCTCACTAGAATTCTCCATTAAAACTATTTTAAGCAATGCAGTGTATCTTTTCAGCCATTGTGGTTGTAGTGTTTATAACTATATATCAATTCGTGTGACTAGTTATCCATTGTTCCCTAACAAAATGCCACAATTTTAACAGCTGAAAAGCACAAAAATATTCTACTTTATTATTTTGGGGTCAGAATTTCAGGCTTCTCTCAGAAGTACCAGAAATGGTACTTTTATTCTACAGTCAATAAATTGAGGTTACTTAGAGATACTTGTGTCACAGCTAGTATGGATGGGGCATGATATTTATTTATATGGCCATGCCTTGGATGGAAGTTTGGGCTCAACTGAGCCCCTTTCTCCCAGGTAGCCTGAAGGCCGTGCAACAAGGTGTCTCCTGCAAGATAATAGCATTTCTTGCATGGCAGCTCAGGGCACTAAGAGAGCAATGAAGAAGTAATTTAGCATAATGCCTTAGATATATTAAAGAGTAAATAAATATTGGTGACCTAGAGATAAATGCATCTCCTAGAAATATTTTCATTGTATTATGTAACTAAAACTAAATTCTATAACTCAAAGATATACTTGATTAATTTATAGCAATGTGGCCTCTATGTTAAATCACATTCCCTTCACTGAGTAGGAGCTTGTGGGTAAGATACTGCTGTTTCACTTCATTTGACCACATCAAAGTCTTCATTTGGGCACAGGTAGTAACAGTGTTTTGGGATCAGCTACATACATTGTACTTTGATATGCAGATGATGTAACAACAAAAGAGGACTCAAAGATCCCTGTATCATAAGATATATGAGGACAGGGGCCTGCTATACTGCATGGCATGCAGTATTTGTTGTATAAATAAATAAAATTATTTCAATAAGTACAGTATAGATTTTTCTTATGGTTGAAAAGTTCATGCCTTTACATATGGATTTGCTCTTATTTTCCTTTAAAAATAAACATATATTTTGTGGTTAGTTAGGCAATGAAAATATTTTGACATTTAAATATTCATTTTTTTCACCCAGTAAATCTAGATGTTTCTGTTAGGTGGTCGGTAACTTTAGTTGGGAGTTAATCTGAACAACAAGAACAGGCTAAACATGGAACTAGTTTAAAACCAGTATACTCAATTCTTCAGCCTTATTATAAGATTTTTAAATATTGTCAAAAGGAAAGTGAATACAATTTATAAAGGCATGATTTGCAACTCTGAATTATATCAATAGTCATAAAGATATGACCACAGGTCAAAAGCAAAAAAGAGAAAAGTGTGTGTTTCATTAATCACTCAAAAACGAAAATAAAATCAAAACCAAAATATAAAATTAAGCAAAACACCAGTTTACGTTGAGAATAATCAGAAAGGGAATAACTGCAGATTACGTTCTGAGCACTCACAAAGCTAATATCTCCACAGCAATATCTATCATTTACTGAGCACTTATGATGAACCAGGTATAGAATCATATCATACAAGTCACTGTTCAAAAGAACAACTGAGTTATACCCATTTTATAGATGTATTAGTACATTCTCACACTGTTAATAATGACATATCTGAGACTGGGTAATTTATAAAGGAAAGAGGTTTAATTGACTCACGGTTCCTTAGGGCTGGGAGGCCTCAGGAAACTTACAATCATCGTGAAAGGGGAAGCAAACACATCGTTTTTCACGTGGTGCCAGCAAGGAGAAGTGCAGAGTGAAGGGTGGAAAAAGCCCTTTATAAAATCATCAGATCTCGTGATAACTCACTCACTATCATGAGAACAACATGGAGGTAACCACCCCCATGATTCAATTACCTCTCACCGGGTCTCTTCCATGACATGAAATGATTATGGGAGCTACAATTCAAGTGGGTGGGGACACAGCCAAACCACATCAACAGATAAGAAAATGGTACCCTAGAGCAGTTAACTAGTTTTCTCAATTTGTATAGCAAATAAGTGACAAGTTAATATTTTTATCCAAGTTTGATTAATACCAGTATGTGAGCCTAATCATATTACCTATTCACTTATTCATTAGACAGATAACAATTGAGTGTTTAAGAGTATAAAGCCCAATTCAGATGCTGGTAATCTGGACAGGAACAGACTAGACAAAGCCTCTGCTGTTTTGCAGCTAACTATCTAGCTTGGGGAAAACTATAATAAATAAGATATGTAAAGAAGTTGTATTGTGATTAATACGATGAAGAAAATTAAAGTAGATGAAGAGGTTATGAAGCGATGGGAATTGGTATTAGTCAATGGTTAGTATGTTACTGTAATATTGAAATAATTTTTTTTTAGCTAGCATGCTCTCAAAACCTATAAGTTACTTTAAGAAGGAGACCAAGTTCCTAATTACAATAAAAATCAAGTCACTTGGCCAAGCACGGTGGCTCTCATCTATAATCCCGGCACTTTGGGATGCCGAGGTGGGCGGATCACCTGGGGTCAGGGGTTCAAGACCAACCTGGTCAACACAGTGAAACCTCGCCTCTACTAAAAATACAAAATAATGAGCTAGGTGTGGTGGCATGTGCCTGTAATTCCAGCTACTCAGGAGGCTGAGGAAGGAGAATTGCTTGAACCTGGGAGGCAGAGGTTGCAGTGAGCTGAGATTGTGCCACTGCACTTCAGCCTGAGCGACAGAGAGAGACTCTATCTCAAAAAAAAAAAAAAAAAAAAAATTAAGTCGCTGAAAAGAACTTCATGCTCATTGTTCTCTCTAGGTACAAAGTCAGTTCAAATTCAGGACTGTGAGCTTCTGACATATATGTTAGTAGCCAGATTCATAATCTCCAATGAAGCCTAGGACATCAGGCACACAGAATGCT
>CAUYLG010009775.1:0-55198 GCA_963573385.1 Cacajao melanocephalus
TGTCGGGATTACTCACCTGTACCCCACGGCCAAGCCCATGTCTACCAGGGTTCGGGACTCCTGTGTGGCTCCGTTTGCTTTTGGTCTCACGGACTTCAACACGTGTGAGGGTTCCCAGGTCAGCCCCTTACCCCGGCCCCCCCTAGGTCCGTAACACATCTAGAGGCTCTCGCCACACACGCCTGCCTTCCGTCCTACACACAGCCTCTTAACTGAGCTTTAACATTTGCATACATTAAGGCTCACTCTTGCTGTAACGTTACATGGGTTTTGACAGACGCATCGTCGTTCACATTAGTTTCATACCCGAAAAACCCGCTGTGCCCCACGTACCCAGCATCTCCTCTCACCTGGAGCCGCTGGCCGACACCGATCTTTTTACTGTGCCAGACTTCCGCCTTTTCTAGACCATCACGCCCCTGGAACCCACGGCACTAGAGTCTTTCCCGATCGGCTTCTCTCACTTAGCAACGTTCAGCTAAGGGTCACGCTCGGCTTTTGGTGGCTCGATAGCTCCCTTCTTGTCAGTGAATCCTGTTCCGTTGTGTGGATGGATGTCCCGGAATTTGTGTATCCATTCACCCGGGACATCTTGGTTACTTCTAGGTTTTGGTAATTATGGATAAAGCTGCTATAAACATTTGCATACGGGCTTTTGTGTGGACCTAAGTTTTTCAGGCCAGTTGGGTAAATACTTAGGAATGCAACTGCTAGCTCATATGGTGAGACTATGTTTAGCTTTGTAAGAAACTGCCAGACTGTTTTCCAAAGTGGCGATGCCACTGTGTCTTCCCACCAGCACTGAACGGGCGTTTCTGTGGCTGTGTATTCTCATAGCGATGGGTATTGTCACTTTCTGGAATTTAGCCCTCCTAATCGGCAGGTAGCAGCGTCTCATTGTTGTTTTAATTTGCATTTCCTTCATGAAAAATGGCATCAAGCATCTTTTTATATGCTTATGCGACATTTGTCTTTTCTGAGTGAGGCGTTTGTTCAGACCCCTCCCCCATTTTTAAATTGCCTTGTTTGTTTTCTGATTGTTAAATCTGAAGAAGTTCTGTGTGTGATTTGGATACAGGTCCTATGATCGTTAGGTTTTGCCGAGATTTTCTCCTGGTCTGTGGCTGGTTTGCATTCTTTTAATGGTTTCTTTTGCAGGGCAGACGTTTTTGATGAAAAACAAGTCGTAACAGTTTCTTCTTTCATAGGTTGGGCTTTTGTGTTGTACCCAACAACTCACCGTCAGACTCAAGGTCACATAGGTCACATTAGGTCCCATGCTTCCTTCTAGTTTTGTTGTTGTTGATGTTGCCTTTGTTTTTGAGACAGAGTCTTGCTCTAGTTGCTCAGGCTGGAGCGCAGTGACATGATTTCGGCTCACCGCAACCTCTGCTTCCCAAGTTCAAGTGATTCTCCTGCCTCAGCCACCCGAGTAGCTGGGGTTACAGGTGCCCACCACCACGCCCAGCTGTTTTCTGTATTTTTAGTAGAGACGGACTTTTGTCATGTTGGCCAGGCTGGTCTTGAACTTCTGACCTCGTGATCTGCCTGCCTTGGCCTCCCAAAGTGCTGGGATTAGAGGTGTGAGCCACTGTGCCTGGCTGACTTCCTGCTAGTATTATGGTTTACATTTAGGTTTCTGATCCATTTTGAGGTGACTTTTGTGAAAAATGTCCTCAGTGTGTGTCTAGAATTATTTACTGATTCTGCATATGGGTCTAAATGTTACAGTACCGTTTGCTGATGAGAACTTCTCTATCAGAGGCACATTTTCCTCTTTGTGAAAGATCATTGGCATTTGCGTGGGTCTACTTGTGGGTCCCTGTTCTATCCCACTGATCCGTTTATCCACTCCTTCCTCAGCATTTTCTGTGTTGATACCATCGTCCTGTGGGAGGTTTTGAAACTGCATAGCGTGAGTCCCCAGCTTTGTTCTCCACCATTGTGTTGGCTTGTGTTGGCCGTTCTACGTCTTTTGACTTTCTGTATAAATTTTGGCATCAGTGTGTCGGTATCTATGGGATAGTTTGCTGGGATATTGATTAGGATTGATTAGAGCTATTGATTCTACAGATCACATTTGGAAAAGTAGGCACCTTAGCAGTACTGAGTCTTCCTATGTGAACGTGGACTATCTCTTCACTTATTTAGGTTTTTGGATATCCTCCATCAGAGTTTTGCAGTTTTCAGCATACAGAGCCTGTACATGTATGTTAGATTTGTACATAGGTATATCACTTTTGGGGGTTCTGCTGTAACCAGCATTGTCTTTTAAATTTCAAGTCCCGATTGTTTATTGCTGGCATGTAGGAAAGGATTTGACTTTCATATATCAACCTTGTATCTCGCAATCTTGCTGTGCTTGCTTATTAGTTCCAGGAGATAGATTCATCCGTTCATCCATTCTTTACACATTGACATGGTTTGGCTGTGTCCCCACCCAAATCTCATCTTGAATTGTAGCTCCCATAATTTCCAAGTGTTGTGGGAGGGACCTGGTGGGAGATAATTGAATCATGGGGACATTTGACCCCATATTGTTCTCGTGGTAGTGAATAAGTCTCACGAGATCTGATCATTTTGTTTCTCATTCTCTCTTGCATGCCGTCATGTAAGATGTCCCTTGCTCTTCTGCCATGATTGTGAGGGCTCCCCAGCCATATGGCACTGTGAGTCCATTAAACCTCTTTCCTTTATAAATTACCCAGTCTTGGGTATGTCTTTATTAGCACTGTGAGGGCAAACTAATACACACATCTTAGATTGACTTTCCAATGTGGAAATCATACCTCGAATAAGTCCCACTTGGTCCTGCTGTGTAATTGTGGTTACACATTGTTAGATTTGATTTGATAACATTTTTTTATTTTTTCGCATCTGCATTCATGAGAGTTATTGGTTTGTAGTTTCAAGTTTCTTTTCTTGTAAGGTCTTTATCTGTTTTGGTATTAGGGTAATGCTGACCTCTTAGACTGAGTTAGGAAGCGTTTCTTCTGCTTCTGTTTTTCAGAAGAAAAATTAAATCACTTAACATAATGACCTCCAGTTCCATCTGAGTTATTGCATGTAAAGACAGGCTGTAGAGAACTGGTATCTATTCCTTACATAGTTGGTAGAGTTCACCAGTGAAGCCATCTGGGCCTGACGCTTTCTTTTTTGAAGATAACAAAGTATTATTTAAGTTTCCTTAATAGATATAGACCTATTTAGGCTTTGAAAAATTTTAAAAGTTATTTTTAAAAGTATTTGTTGGTACCTAGTAGTTGATAGCAGGTGTATACTTTTGAGGTACATGAGATGGTGATGTTTTGATACAGGAGTCCAACGCAAAATACACACATCCTGGAGAATGGGGCGGCCATCTCCTCAGGCATTCATCTTTTGAGTTATATACAATCTGGTTACATTCTTTAAGTTATTTTAAAACATGAAATCAAGTTGTCATTGACTATAGTCACCCTATTGTGTTATCAAGTACTAGGTTTTAGTCATTCTTTGTATTTGTTTTGTACTGATTAACCTCCCCCACCGCCCACCTCCCTCCCAGCCCCCAATGCCTCTTCTCAGTCTCTGGTAAACATTCTTCTACTCTCTGCGTTGTTGAGTTAAATTGTTTTGATTTTTAGATCTCACAAATAAGTGAGAGCATGAGATGTTGGTCTTTCTGGTCCTGAGTTATTTCACTTAACAGAATGATCTCCGGTTCCGTCTGTGTTATTGCAAATGACTGGACCTTGTTCTTTTTTATGGCTGAATAGTACTCCATTGTGGACACGTAGCGCATTTTCTTTAACTGTTCATCTATTGATGGACATGTAGGTTGCTTCCAAATCTTAGCTACTGTAGAACGTGCTGTGACCACCATAGGAGTGTGGGCATCTCTTCTGTATACTGATGCCCTTTCTTTTGGGTATATACCCCGCAGTGGGATGTCTGCATGGTTCAGGTTTTTAATTTCTCCTTGGGTAGTTTATGTCTTTGAAAGAATTGGCCCATTTCATCTTAAGTTTTCAAATCTGTAGAGATAGAGCTATTCATGGTATTACTTTATCAGACTTTCAATGTCCACGGAATCAGTAGTGATGACGTCTGTTTCATTTCTGATATTGGCAATCTATGTTTTCTCTTTTTTTCTTCCCCCCTTGGTTAGCCTGGGTAGAGCTTTATCCATTTCATTGATCTTGTCAAAAAACAAGCTTTTGATATTTTTCTATTGCTTTCCTGTTTTCAGTTCATTGATTTCTGTTTTAATTTTTGTGATTCCTTTTCTTCTGCTTGCTGTAGACGTCGGTTGCTCTATTGCTGGTTTCCTGCAGTGGAAGTGTAGATGATGGTCGTAGACTCGCCTTGTTTGCTAACACGTCCATTCACGCCGTACCTTTCCCCCGAGCGCCGCTTTTGCTGCAGCCTGCACATTCTGATAAACCACATTTTCATTTATTCCTAAATATTTAAAATTTCTCTTGTGACTTCTCCCTTGACCCACGTGTTATTTAGAAGTGTGTTGTTTAGCCTTCAAGTGTTTGGGGATTTTCCAGCTGTGTTTTCCGTTACTGATTTCTAGTTCACTGCCATTGTGTCTCAAGACCACGATTTCTCGTCTTTTAAGTTTGCTACGATGGGTCTTGTGGCCAGAATGCAGTCTGTCCTTGGCAAATTCACCACGTGAGCTTGGAGGAACGCAAACTTGCACGTATTCTGCTGGTGCTGGGTGGAGTGTTCTAGAAACGTCCATGGATAAAGGTGACTGATTGTGTTCTTCATGTCACCCCTGTCCTTACTAACTTCTGATTACTTCATCTACCAATGGCTGAAAGAGGAATGTTGGCGTCTCCAGCTGTAGAGGAGGGTTTGTCTCTTCCCCTTGCAGCTCCGGTAGTTTTTGCCTCAGGTGTTGTTTGGAAGGACGTGTCTGGAGCTGCTGCGGCAAAGCTGTAGAAGTGACCGCGTGGGGTCCTGAGCCCCTGTGGCCTCTTGGTTGCCAGCAAGTCCCTTCCTTGGCTGTGGGCCAGTGACTGTTAGCAAGACCGCAGAACAGCAAGCAACAGATGAGTCTGCCAGTGGAAGAGCCTCTTCTCTGCAGCTCGCCAGCCCACGCACCCACCCCGTCTCAGACTCATTTGCCTCCCTCAATGACGCCAGGCTTCAGCTCCTCACTTGCCTTGGCTGATGGAAACGCCACTTCATGAGGGAGATGTGGTCCTGTAGGGAGCGGCTCCTCCCACCTGGATGCTCACCTACCTGCATCCCATGAGGGAGCCCTAGTGGGAAACACGTGTGTGTCGTCAGCTGCTGAAACGCCAAGACTGCTGGGGTCGCAGCCCGGCCTGGCCTGGCCTCTGCTGACTCGAGGAGAAACTGGCACCTGGAATTCGATGCTGTCTCACACAGAAATGCCTAAAATTAGTGGCACTGGCTGGGGTGGGGCAGGGGAGAGGGAGGAGGCTGTAATGAGAGGCTGGGAGCAGCATTTTTATGTGGCGGAACATTTGGCAAAACCGTCATCTATGTGATATCTCGGGGGCAGAAAACACAGGAGGTTGTGGGCCGGGCGTGGTGTTCACACCTGTAATCCCAGCACCTTGGGAGGCCGAAGTGGGTGGGTCACCTAGGGCTGGGCGTTCGAGACCAGCCTGGCCAACATAGGTGACACTCCATCTCTGACAAAGATACAAAAAACTAGCTGGGGGCAGTGTGTGCACCTGTAATCTCAGCTATTTGGGAGGCTGAGGCAGGAGAATCACTTGAACCTGGGAGGCAGAAGTTGCAGTGAGCCAAGCTCACATCCCAGCACTCCAGCCTGGGAGACGGTGTGAGACTCTGTCTCAAAAAAAAAAAAAAAGGAGATTGCGGATTTAAACAAAGAGGTTTGGAAACCAAACGCGACTGGTGTGTCTTGGTTGCTACTGGAGATAACGGATGAGGTAATACAAGAAAGATGTGCTCAGATGGAAACTGCCTGGTTTGCAAACAGCCTTGAAAGAGGCAACTGCTTCTTATCTCTAACCAATAAAAGATAAATGAGAGAAATGCTTGCTCAACAAAAGCCAATTAGGCTCAGGCTGGAGGCAAAAGCCAGGTGGAGAGTGTGACCCCCGAGTGCTCTGATCTCTGAATAGATGAAGGTGGCAGCCCAGCACATCTCTCTCTCTCTCTCTCTCTCTCTCTCTCTCTCTCTCTCTCTCTTTTTTAAAGACAAGTTCTCACTCTGTTGCTCAGACTGGAGTGCAGTGGCAGGAACACAGCTCACTGCAGCCTCGACCTCCTGGGCTCAAGCTATCTTTCCACCTCAGTCTCCCCAGGAGCAGAGACTACAGGCATAATTTTAAACTTAGCCCAGCTAACTTTTAAAGTTTTGTAGAGATTCAGTCTTGCCATGTTGCCCAGACTGGCCTTGAACTCCTGGGCTTAGGAGATCTGCCTGCCTTGGCCTCCCAAAGTGCTGGGATTATAGGCATGGGTCACTGTGCCCAGCCCCAGCAAATCTTTGGAGTCAGGTGAAATTTTGCAGGAAGACAAACTGGGGGCATTGTTCTCCCAAGGAAGCCCCAGAAGTTAAAAGTAGCTGCCATGAAGTCTGGAAAGTGAGGCTTATCTCCTCACCTGCCGTGAACTGCCCGAAACAGACGTGAAACAGACGTGAAACAGCCCTGTGCTGAGGGAGCTGCACTCCGTCCAGCTTTCCCTCGCAGTGACTGTGAAGGTGCAAGATTTAAAAATCCGCGGACAGAAAGCAGGAGTGGTGCAGGTCCCCTGAGGACATAATGTCCAGTATCCTCTTCAGATGTAGCCCAGAGGGGTGATGGAAAAGGAAGAAACTCCCAGAGGGTGAGCTCAGTGATGGGCCGGCGCGGGACTAGAGGCTCCCTGCATGGAGTGGAATCTGGTATGTTGACCACCCCACCGGGGTTTGCCTGGGACTTTGCTGGCTTCAACACTGAACATCCGCCCTCCCAGGAAACCCGTTGGTCCTGGTGAACTGGGCCGGATGGTCACCATGAGAGCCTGGTTTGGAAATGTTCCCCATGCCCAGGTATGGGGCTCTCAAAATCTCTGCCCATCAGGACCGCAGGACTGCCGACGATGACCGTGGTGCTGCCCTTCCCCTCTCTGAAAGGAGTGCTCCCATCCTCCAAGAGTCTGTCCCACGTGGTGTGTTCTGTTGTGAGTGGAAGCTAACAGGGTGCCTCTCCCAACCCCCGGGGCCTGTCCCGTGTGGCGTGTTGTGTTGTGGGTGGAAGGTAATGTTCCCTTTTAGTTCCTGGGTCTTTGGATCGGGAGGAGCTGTGTTCAGATGGGAGGCTGATCTGTTTCCGTGTGTTCTGTTCCGACTCGAGGGGCATAAACATGAATGGTGAAGGGGTGGGCTGCTGGGTTACGGTCACCACACGGACTCCTTGGACTTTCCTGTCTTATTCACAGCTGTCTCAGCCACGCAACTCGCCCAGAGAAAGCAGATGTTAGCAGCCGTGGGCTGGGCTGTGTCTACACCAACGTCAAGAGTGCCACGTGGTCCTGCCACATTCTCTTTCCTTCGGCCGCAGGAGGGCCTGGATCCTAGGAGAGAGAAGATATGTGGGGCAGAGCCACAGCCACCTACCACCTACTTGGGACACCAGTCAGAAATAAACCTTGTGCTGAAAGAGAGATGGGGGGCCTTGCTCAGTGGTTCCAATGCTGAATCTCTGAGCTTCTGGGGATGTTTGTTATGGCGGCAGCATCCAGCATAGGCTGACTAACACAGACCATGTCATTCCCTTTCTCCTGGAGAAAACTCCTCACTGACTTCGGGTTGACAAGCACAGAGGCCTCTCCTGTCCCTGTTCCTGCCTCCCCTAGGGCCAGTCCTGGCCTGCTGGCACCGTCTGTACCCTGACTCTGCTGCCCTGCACACTATTTTATCTGACTCATTTTCTATCGAAATATTTTAAGCAAGGGGAGAAACGAGGGCAGAGCAGCAACCAAAGGAGACCCTTGCCTGGGGGACGCCTGCCCAGGGTCTGTCCTGGGCGGGGAGCAGCATGGCCCTGGTGGCTTGGGTTAGGTGCCCACCCCCTCCCCAGGAGTCCCTGCACTGGCCACTCCAGAGCTCTCTTTGCCTGAATGACTCTCCCCGAAGTCTCCAGTTAGAAGTTTCCTGCTATTATCTTGAATATGCATCTTTTAAATTACCCTACAAATTGGAGGGCCTCTCACGTATCATTTCAATCCTCCAGCTATTAGAGAAACTGGGGTATCATACAGATTAAGGAAAAATTACTTTGGGCGGAGAAGGAGGTAGAAGATCAAACGCTTATCTGTACAAATAAATTCAGTGCGATCCACAATTAAGCAGCATTTGACATTTAAAAAATATTTGATCCATGTTTTGGCTTCCAGAGCTGCTTAAGGGAGCTGCGATGTGTAAATTACATTCAAATCAGGGTTAAATATAGTTCCCAGGGAAAGATTGTATGATTTAAATTGCCTAATTATTTGGGGGGAAAATCTGTTCTCCAATCATTAAGAGAATGAGGATGCCCCAGTTATTGGGGAGAGATCAGAAGTGGCTATTTTCCTTTCCCTTCTGGGAGCCCAGGAGATGCTGCTTTGGGGAGCGGACGGTCACCCCCTCAGGGTGGGGGCGGGCGGTAGAGACCCAGCAGGCAAGCCCCAGGCAGGGGGAAGAGGCCTTCCTTCTCTGGTCCCAGGTAGCCTGCTGGGGTCTGTGGCCAGGCAGGACACCTGGTGCTCAGGAACCAACCAGAAACCAAGGAGAAACTGGCAGCCTGGGTGCTGAGCCAGGGGCCCGCAGCCGCGCCAGGCAGGGAGCTGGTGCCAGCTCTCTCTGGCAGGGCCGACCGGCATATGGGAGCACCCAGGCTGGGGCCAGACGCCTCAGGAGGGGGGTTTGGCAGCCCCGAGAGCCGGCAATTAGTTAATTAGCTGATATTTCTTAAAAGTCAGTGTGGTGAGGGGTGTGGATGGCAGCCTGCCTTCAGGAAAAAATCCAAACCCCAGCAGCCCCTCCCTCCGGACCCAAGAGTGTGTGTGTGGCGAGGGGGGCCGGGGGTGGGGGGAGGCAGCGGACAGCACGGGCCCAGCTAGGCCACCTCTGATTCCTGCGTGACGTAAATGCTCGTGAAGTGTGCCACCCTGGCCAGCGCAGGAGGGTCCTGAGCCCCCGTTTCCTCGTCTGTGAGTTGGGGAGAGTTGCCCACACCTTTCAGTCCAGGCTGAGGATTCAATGTCAGCATAGACGGCGGTGCAGGGGTCAGACTCTGGAGGCAGACACCTGCCCTGTGCGACCTTGAACAGGATACCAGCTCTCTGAACCTCAGCTCTCAAGAGAGTAGGAACAGCGACCTTCCAGGCTGCTTGGGGGGTTAACTGCAACCCCGTTCACGAGACATGTTTAGCCAGGTTAGTGGTGGGGCAGGCAGCTGGCCTGGGCTCCTCACCCCTGCCTCCCTTCCATGCTCAGAGCCTGTCCTTCGAGATAGTCTCACTCGGGCAGGGACCCCAGGAACTACTGTAAGGGGTCTGAAGCCTCCACCCCCAGCCAGCGGAGCCACCCTCTGGCCCCAGACTGAGCCCACCTAGCCCGTTTACCCCCAGGTCTCTGCTGCCGCTGTGTGCCCCCATGTCTTGAAGGATACAAATAGCTGAGTGGGGTGAGCGCACCTGTGACACCCCACTCCCTTTCATCTGACGGGCCCCACCCCAGCATCTGCATCTGCTTGAGTGAGGAGACCATCCCTGCACTCCAAACCCTCCCAGGAGGCCCCAAAAGGACAGTAGTGCTTGGGGGAATCCAGGAAGCCTCTCTCTCCCCCCGCCCCCATGCTGGTTCACACGTGGCTTGGACATCCTGCCTCTGCCCCTAGAGGCAGCATGTGGAGCCTGCTGCTGGCTTTGGGTGGGAGCAGTATGACCTTTTACTGTCCAGGAATCCAAAAGGCAGAGCGTGGAGGAGGCAGCACTAGCCCTCACAGAACCCCTGCGGCCACTGAGGCCAGCGGTGGCCCTTGCCCTCTGCCTCTGCCTCAGTGCAAAGCGGTCCTTGAGGCTGGGACGGCTGCCCTGCCCTGACCACGGGGGCTGAGGGATGGTAGCCTGTGCTGAGGGGCCCGTGCCCATGGCCCCTATGCTGTTCAGCTGACCACACCGGCAAGGCCCAGGCTTCCTGAGGACTTTAGACATCTCATCCCCGTCATCGGTGGAGCCAGGCATGGGTGGGGCGCTTGCCTCTGTGAGATGCCCTGCAGCTGGCTCTGAATGTGCCTGTTCTGTGGCTGGGGAAGGAGAAACATGAGCCCAGCTGCCTGCCTGTGTACAGCGAGGCCACTGCACACCAAGGCCAGGCCTCCGGGGGCACCTGGGGTTCCTCTCTCACCTCTTCCTCCAGATGAGCCAGTGCCAAGGAACTCAGGTGCTGGGGATGCCCCCTGGGGGCGATGAGATGAGGAAGAGGCCATGTGGCTGGGCCTGTCCTCATCTTCTCTTCTGCCCACAGGTGGGTCACATCTATGCCCTGTGACCCACTTCTCCACAAAGCACCTGAAACCCCATGTGCCCAAGGCTCTCTGCTTGGGGTGACTCCTCTTCTTCCCATCCCAGGGAGATACCAGGAGCCCTGGCTGGCACTGGTCATGTGTCCACTCTGGGAGAGCCCACTCCGGCCACAGGGCAGGATGCCAAGGCCTGAGCCCCAGGACTGCAGGGCAGGAGTGGAGGCAGGATGTTGGGTGTGGCGTGCTGGGGTGGCTGTGCTGGGGTGGCCGTGCCGGGGTGGCTATGTGGGGCTGTGAGCACACACACTGCACGGGCTCTCCTTGTTGCCCGAGGCCCGGTGGCCATGCCTCCCTGCACCAGCCCTGTGCATTTCTATTCTGGGTGCACATGGAGTGGCAGACCAGCACGTCCTCTGACCCTTCCTGTGTGTTCAGAAGTGGCATCTCTCGCTCTGGGCTTCCTGGTTCCTAGGAGAAGGTGCAGGAGGTAACCTTGGGCTCTCTGCCAGAGAGAGGCAGAGACAGAGAGAGGGAGAGAGAGAGAGAAGCAGGCGGGGCTGCCCCAGCCAGTTGGCACGGGGTCGCATCTCTCTGTCAGAGCACAGTGAGCGCTGTGCTCTTATAAAACCTGCGATGGTAATTGAATCCGGGCAGGAGTCCTTGATGGGAGCTGTTAAATGCAGGAGCAGGAGCGGGCTTGGGTTTATGGGCTCCTGGTCCCCAGCTCCTCTCCGGAAAGGCCAGGGCTGAGCTTCTGTCGGGGCCCGGACTGGATGGAGCAGGGGATGGACCTGGTGACCCCCTCCCTGAGAGCAGCCAGGGGACGGGCCGAGGAGCCACAGTCTGTGCGTTTCCAGCCAGGGGCTTGGGAAGTTCCCGGAGCTAGCTCCCTTCGTGGGCGGTGGTCACCCTTCCATCTGTGCTCCCATGGCGTGGGTTCCACCCTGCCATGTCATGGGGGTGGGCCTTGTGCCTGCACCCAGGCTCCTGGAGGAGGAGATGATGGGACTCTGACCTTCTGGAACTCCAGGAAGGGAGGGAGCCCAGGATGGGCAGCTGAGGCTCCTGGGGTGGTCAGGCCAGTGCTGAGGCTGGGGGCAGAGAAATTGCTGCCCAGAAGGGTGGAGGGGACGTGGGCAGGGTGGGGATGGGAGTGTCCCAGCTGGTCCTGAGAGGCTGACTGTTGTCCCCAGGGTGGCCTGGCACACCTGTGGCTGCTGTGCCTCTGGAAAGGCTGCTCCTGGAAAGGACAGGTCACCGGGCATCTGCCCTTCGAAGGGCCTCTGCTGGGGAACTGTGGAGCTGTGACCTCCCTGCAGAGCCAGTGGGAGCAGAGGTGGCGCTGGGCACACCTGGCTGGGCCGGGCGGTGAATTATTTAGAGTCGCCAAAGGTGTTGAGTTGGAAGCTAATTAAACAGGCTCTCCACAGAGCAGCACCGTAAAAGAATCATAAAATTCCAATCTCATTTGTTCCGCTCAGCCTGCACAGGTGCAGCACGCCCCATAAACGGTGGCCGGTGCTGCGCTGGCTGCGAGTGGGCGGCCTTCAGGGAAGCTCCGCAGGACCGTCCTGCCCAGCTGGGGCTGGGCTGGCGCGAGAAAGCACTGGGCGTGTGCTGGCCCTGGGGAGGCTGCGGACCCCCAGGCAGCCTCCAGGTAGGGGCAGTTCTTACTCAGGGTGAAAGGAAGGCCTATTGTGGAGAGGTGAGGTGGCTTCGCTGGCCTGCGGGTAGCCCACAGCCCCCTCCATGGTGCTGCCACCCTGCTGCCTTGGGTCTTGGAATGAGGCCTTCTGATGCCCAAGCCGCAGTGGGCAAGGCTGCTGCACCCTTGAGTTGTCACGGGGTGGGGTTGAGGGGCTGGGCTTGCAGAGGAAGGGGAGGGGCTTCTCCATACTGGCAGAGAGAGGACTCCTGGGTGGTGGTGCGGGCCGGGGCGGCGGTGTGGGCCGGGGCCCTGCTGGCCTCTGCCACTCGCACCTGCACCTGCTGTGTGTGGCTCTGTCTGCATTGGGAGCCCAGACTGTGGTGGGGGAGGGACCTCCAATTCCCACACTTCTGCCTGTGCTCGGCCAGCAGGAGGGGAGGGGCTGGCGCTTCTAAAGGCCTGCCCACTGAGGCAGGGGGCGGTGCCCAGGGCTCAGGGTGAGGTGGGGGCTCAGAGCTCAGGCCCGAGAGAGGGGCTGACGAAGCTCCAGGCTTTGCTGCCAAGGGTTCAGGTGGGTATGTTTATCAAATCCCTTTGGCATCAGTGGACTTGGCTGTGTCCTCTGCAGCAGACACCATATTGCCCCCGGGACTTCCCTCCCTCCACTGTGCCTCGTTTCCTCATTTTCACTGTTGTCGCTGTGGCAGCCGTGACCAGTCATTGCGAGGGTGCAAGGTGCTTGCTGTGTGCTGGGCTCCCTCCTGGCTGGCAGTGGCTCAGTGTGCCTGGCGGGTGGCAGTTTGCAGACAGAGCTCATGTAGTCTCGGGGCCTGTGAGTCCCCACAGCGCTCCAGGGTGTCCAGTAACTTTAAGAATGAGATGGGGACAGCTGGAGGTAAAGTGGGCACCAGGGTTATGCCTGCTCCAGCCGGGTCTGTGCTTCTGGGTCTCTGCCCTGTGGGCCCCTGGGCACTCACATGAAGCCTCCAGGGTTTTGACCACTCCTGCCCATTTCAGGAGACTTCAAGGGAGGACGCGGGGTGGAAAGCGCTCCCCCAAAAAGGATGAAGGAAAAGCCAGTGGCCGTGATTTGCCATTGTCACTGTCACCTGGATGTCCCGAGAATCCCCAGGGACCCCCTTGTAGGGTCCAGCCTTAGCCAGAGAGGCGGGGTCTGGCTGTCCTGGTTGATGGTCCGGCTCTTACTCTCATCAGCATCTGGGTTTAATGAGCCCGCCATGTGCCATGTGGGCACATCTGAGGGTTGGAGAGCCCAGCTGTGCCCCTCCTGGGCAGGACTGTCTGGAGGCCACAGCAGGGCTGTAAGCAGCGGTGTGTCCTAGTGCTTATCTGGGCCCTGCAGTCCCGCGGTGAGCCCCGCACGCTGAGCCCAGGAGCCTGGGCTCCATCTGCAGCGACAGGTGACAGGCAGACGAGGTGGGCACCCGGCGTGGGTGTGTGTGCTGTGATTTGTTACCATCTCAGCACAAAGCGGGCCAATTTCTCCAGCCTGGGTGGCCTGCTGGGTGGTGGGGGCTGGGCGACACCATGGCGCGGCGTGTCAGGCCTCTTTGTCTCCTGGTTGGAAGGCGTTGATGGATTCTCTATTGCTCATTTGATCGAATTCTCCAGAACAAAAAAGGGGAGATCGTGGCAAAAGCCACATTTGGAAAAACAATTCCTCATTCTGACAGCTGTCCCTGGAGAGAGGGCTGGTCCTGCTGGGTCCCCAGCACACAGACTGCTTGGACATCTGGCTGGCAGGCGAGACCTGTAAGGAGGGCCAGAGTGTCCTGCCAGGAGCAGGACAAGGAGAGGCAGCCCAGGGAGGAAGATGCCCTGAGCCCCTACCCCGAGATTCAGGATTTGTGGCAAGCGTGGCTCGACATCTGGGACCCGCCTGCAAGTTGACGGGCAGAGGAATGTGGAAGAAGGGAGCGTGCGTCTGTCTCGGGCCATTCATTCAGGCTGCTGTAGCAGAAACCCTCAGCTGGGGCTTATACACAGAGACTGACATCTCCCAGGGCTGGAGGCGGGAGGGCTGAGGCCGGATCTCTGTCGTCTTCCAGCTGTGTCCTCGCACAGAGGACAGGGTGACGGAGGTCTCCAGGGTGTCTTTGTAAGGTCCTTGATCCCATTCCCGAGGCTCCACCCCCACGACCTAATCCACTCCCAAAGGCCCTGCCTCCCAATACCATCATGTTGGACGTGAGGACTTCAACATGGAATTTGGGGGTGACTCAGTGGAGACCCAACATCTGCCCTGCAAATACTACACAGCGTAAAAAGATGGCTGGGTCCCCAGGGAAAGACAGGTGGTGGCCGTCGGATCGGGGCGTTGCTGGCCATGATAAACATGGCTCAACATGCTGGGCCGTGGGGCAGTAGACGTGTGGTCTCGTTGGTGGCACAGTGTGGGTGGGTCTTCCTGTTGGAGGGCCCAGGGCCTTCCAGGGCTCTGTACCCTGTAGGGTCCCACTTCCACCCGCGGAGGGTGGAGAATCCTGACGGGCCGTGGAAATGACCACATGGAGCTGTGAGGGGTAGGGGTGTGGCCGGGTCCTGCGGGCAGAAGCAAGGCAGCCTGGGTGCTGCGGGCAGTCGGTCAGCCCCGTCCTCAACAGTGTGCATGACGGAGTCACCGGGGGAGAAAAGAGACACCCCAGAGCGACGCGGGACGTGCGATGCCATGTGTGGAAACATGCAAAGCTCAGCTGCGTTCCCCCAGACACGAATGTGTGCGGTGCAGAGAACGCTCTAGAATGACACACACCAAAGGGAGGGGGGCTGTCACCCTGGGAGGCCACTTGGACTGAAGATGGGGGAACAGGGCCTTTCTGTGTCTGTAAAGTTTGAATTTTCTTTTCTTTTTTTTTGAGACAGAGTTTTGCTCTTTGTTGCCCAGGCTGGAGTGCAGTGGAGAGATCTTGGCTCACCGCAACCTCCGCCTTATGGGTTCAAGTGATTTTCCTGCCTCAGCCTCCTGAGTGGCTGGGATTACAGGTGTGTGCTACCACGCCCGGCTAATTTTGTATTTTTAGTAGAGACGGGGTTTCTCCATGTTGGTCAGGCTGGTCTCAAACTCCCGACCTCAGGTGATCTACCTGCCTCGGCCTCCCAAAGTGCTGGGATTACAGGCATGAGCCACCGTGGCCGACCAAGTTTGAAATTTCATGATACAAATTTATTCACAAATCATTTGCGTAATTTAAAAAACCAAACTGGAATACATTATAAGGGGCGGCGATAAGAGGAACGAATTCAGAAGTGAGACCCTACTGAGGGCATTGGCTCAGCAGCCTGGCCATCTCCAGCTTTCCCCCTCAGGCCACCTCCCAGGCCCCCAGAGTGTCAGGGACCCCAGGCCAGACAGGTGGCCAGAGCTTTCCAGTTCTGCCAGACTGAAGGGGTGGCACGGGGCAGTGGGTGTCTCTCCTACCCCATGGTCCCAGCTCCTCAGGCGCCATCCGCCATGGAGAGCCCCTGCGACGCCAGTCCTGCTCTGTGGACTGTGCTGGGCCCTGGCCAGATGCTGAACACAGGTGATGCAGCCATATCCCGTCTCCCAGGAGTCTCATCTGCAATACAGAGGGGAGGCCCCTGGGAGCTCGGGGACTGCAGAGGCCCCTAGGCCCAGGTGGGTCCTGCCGGGCTGCTTTTCAGAGGGCAGACAGGAGGTGATGTGGGCCTCAGGGCTCTGATGCTGGAGAAAGTACGTGAATATGCCTATGTGCATGTGAATGTGTGCATGTGTGTGCATGTGTGCCTGTGTATGTGCATGTGTGTGTGAATGCGTGCATGTGTGTGTGAATGTGTGCCTGTGTATGTGCATGTGTGTGAATGCATGCACTTGTGTGTGAATGCCTGCATGTGTGAATGTGTGCGTGTGTGTGAATGCCTGTGTGTGTATATGCCTGTGTGTGTGAATGCATGCCTGTGTGTGAATGCGTGCATGTGTGTGAATGTGTGTGTGGATTCATGTATGTGTGTGAATGCATGTGTGTGCATGCATGTGTGTGAATGTGTGTGCATGCATGTGTGTGAATGAATGTGCATGTTTGCTTGTGTATGTGCAAATATGTGCAGGGGTGTGCACGTGTGCATGTATGTGTGCTTGTGTGTATGTGCAAATGTGTGCATGTGTGCTTATGTGTGAATGTGTGCATGTCTGTGCATGCATATGTGCATATGTATGCTAATGTGTGCACGTGTGTGAATGTGTGCATGCATGTGTGTATGTGTACATGTGTGCATGTGTGTATGTGTGTGTGCATGTGTCAGGGACAAATACATTAAAGTGTGAGTGGCATGGCTGTCTCCCCTCTGTCATTCAGAGCCACATATGCCTATGTGTGTGAATGTGTGCATGTGCGTGAATATGCCTATGTGTATGTGAATGTGTGCATGTGTATGCTCGTGTATGCATGTGTGTGAATGTATGCATATGTGTGAATGTGTGCATCATGCATGTGTGTATGCCTGAGTGTGTGCATTGTGCATGTATGTGAATGAGTGTGCATGTGTGCATATATGTAAATGTGTGTGCATGCGTATATGAGTGTGTGTGTGTGCCTGGGCATGCACATGTGTGATGAGCCCAGCTACCAAAGCACCTGCTAAGTTCAGCATCTGCACCCTGGAAACCCTCCCACGTGCCATCAGCGAGGGTCATGAGCCAGCAGATACGATGTGTCTGACAGCAGTGCTCCTAAGGGAAGCCTAAACAATTTCCACAGGAAATGCATCTAGGAGCTGTGTTGTATAATGCAACACTACTTACATAAAATTCAAAAATACTGTGCACAAAGGAAACCAGTCTCCCCGATTACTGTATCCCCCACGCTGCCTCCCGTAACGTGTTGATGGCGAAGGCTTTCGGGTGCTGTCTGTGCATGTGTTCACACCATTAGGTCATTTTTTTTCTTACAAGTTGAGACTGTGCTGCATGTACTGGTTTGTAAACCTGGAGGGTTTTTCCTTGTGAATAACTACATGCCCCAGCAATGCCTAGTGCTTCTAGGGCTCTGTTATTCGGTCGCACCACTGGTGGTGATGGCTGGTCCCTGGGTGGCCATTCAAGGTGCTTCCACGCTCCCTGACGGCCCAGGCTCATTCCTGCCGCAGGCCTTTGCCTGTCCTGGGAATTCTGCCGGGGCTGTGCCCGTCCAGATCTTCTCACCTTCCATCTGACCCTCCTCGGGTGCTCTGCTCCATTGTTTCTGGTCAGACGATGCCTTCCAACTCAGTCCTCTGGAGCGGCACATTTGGGCCACATGACACACCGGCCTATGCACTGTCCCCAGGGACGGCAGCCACTTGCCCTCTTGCCTGCCTCCTCCCATGCCCACCCCCCAACCCTGGCCAGCATTTGAGACTCCAGTTTTTGAGTCTTTCACCCCTGTGGCCAGCATGGTAAGAAACGGTTCTGATCGGTGGAGCGTGTCTGGTGACAGGCTATAGCACCTGCCTGGGCCTCCTGTCCTTTGCCCTTGTTTTATGAATTGCCACTTTGACCTCTGCTCCTCTGTCTATCCAGTGCCCATCTCTTCCTAGTGATTCCTGTGTTCTCAGCATAGGTGGCCAGGGACGAGAGCCTGAGTTTGTGCTCCCCCAGGCCGAGTCTAGCATTCAGGGTGGTGACATCTGGACAGCCATCGGCACGCGGTGGGGCTGGGGCTCCTCAAGGTCAGCAGAGTTTGAGGGTTGTCAGGGCTGTGTGCCACCAGGGCCTGGCAGGCCCCCAGGAGTGGCATTGCCACGCTGGTGTTCCCTGTGCCACAGCCCCTGTTCCGTGTGAGCTGCCCCCGTTCTTGCTTCTCCGGTGAAACATGGCCTTGGAGCTTCTGGTTATGTGGAAGACCACAGCTCTGGAGGCCTCCCCATGACCCCAGGGACCTAGGGCTGTGGAGGAGGGCTCACCTGGGTGCAGACAGGGGCAGGTGGCCTGAAGGTCCCCAGCTGTGATATCTGTCCTCTGTTCAGCTGGGAGGGCGCCTGTCCTTGGCACCAGCAGGCACAGGGAGGAGGGCCCTTGCACGGCGGCAGGTGGAGGGGTCTGTGTGGGTCCCTCCCTGCCGTGCCTACTTGTCCACCCCTGTCCACCCTGCCTCCAAGTGCAAGAGGGTCAGGGGACAGCAAGGGCCACAGTGGCAGTGAGGACCCTGCAGAAGACGGTGCCCTGCCATGCCCCAGAGATGTGTAGACCTGGGGCCCTATCTGCAGAAACCAGGCCTGTGCGTCAGTCAGGTTTCAGGACTCCGCTGCCCCTTCCCGTGCTGTTACCGAGGCTGATAACTGTGCTCCCCTTCAGGGGTCCCTGGGGCAGTTGCTCACTCCAGGCTGTGCAAACACCCCTTCTTTCCCGAATGCCACTAGGCTCCTCTGTCTTCCTGACGTCCCTGTTCTTTTAATTACCGACCGGTGTTTATCCAGGGCCTTCACAAACAGCTCCAGACACTTGGCTTCATTACGCATGCAGGCTTTGTGGGAAGATGCTCCCAGCTGCCCGTGCGGCCTGCTGCAGGGGAAGTCCAGCTGGAGGTCCCTCCCACCGTCCTCCCGCCTTGGCCCGGCACCCTCCAGGCCTTGCTGCTGGCCCCTGGGGCAGCTTCAGGGCCCTAGGGTGGTGACAGCATCTCAAGATCCCACCTGGGCAGACCCCCCTCCTGTGGGCTCCTCCTCTGTCTAAAGAGCCCTGCTTGCTGGGAGGGGCAGCACCTGTCTAGCTGGACAGGGCCCAGGGCACAGGAAGCACTCGATCAATTACGGCCGATAAATGTCCAATAATGGCCACCAGCATGTCTGTGAGCTGGCTGCGTTCCCGGCACTGTACTGGATGCCTCATGTGTGTGTCAGGGACAAATACGCGTTACGGTGTGAATGGCAGAGCCGGCCCTCCCCCCCCGCCTGCCCTCCCACCCCCCCATCATGGCAGAGCCAGCCCTCCCCCCTCTGCCTGCCCTCCCACCCCCATCAGCAGGGCTCTGCGGCTGCTCGACTCTGTGGCCTTGGATCGAACCCTGTGGATGATAGGTCTTGGAGTAGAAGGTGCCCAAGAAGGAAGAGAAGGAAGGGCACCCAGGCGTGGGTGGGGGAGGGAGGGAGGGTCGCGGTGGCAGCGGGAGAGGTTCTGGGTTCTCAGACCTGCCTTGGAAGGGGTCTTGCTGGGGTAGGGAGAGGGGCTCTGTTGGGGACATAGGGGATGGGGGCATGTGGGAACAGAGGTGTTGGCCACTGGGCACGGAGCAGAGTCCCTCAGACGTGCTCCCCGCGTCTCCCCGTGACTCGCCGCCTCTTCCTAAAAGAGGGTTTTGTTCTTCCCAACATCTGTGGTTTCTGATGGATTCTAAAACGTTTAATAAATATTTGGCTACCATTTTCAAAATGTTCTGTGCTCTTTTTAGGTTTCCTTATGGAAAGAGACCGAGATATTCTTGCTTCAACTCCCAGGAGCCCACGGGTGCCTTTCACCTGCTCCCACTCCCACCCAGGCTGCCTGGCTTGTCCTGGTTTGGAGGGGAAGGCTCTGGCCCAGAGCTGCGGAATTGGTTCCCCAGGGCTGGAAGGAGTGGGCGGGGGCTGCAGGGGCTGCTGGTGCTGCTGGCCTTTCCTCTTGAAAAATAAGCCAATGCTTCATCTCCATTCTTTTAGCAGAAAGTGAGCTGGCTGAGGGCCTCAGAGCACTGGCCCAGGTGTGAGGGTCCCGCTTCTACGGGACTCCAGCCAAGCCTCACCGTTCTGGAGAGCTCCACTCTCCCTGTGAGGCCCCAGGGCAACTCAGAGCCCCAGCGGGATTGTCTTGGGAGGCGCAGTGTGTGGAGGTGTGGGCTGGGATGAACTTCGTGGGCGGGGCAGGGCCAGGCAGAGGTGAGTGCAAGAGCAGAGGATGGGGGAGGCCGCCAGGAACGGGCCCTGGGCGGGATGAAGGCCGTTGGCAGCAACACCCTGGTTGGTAGGCGGGCCCTTCCCTCCTCAGGCCTTCTCCTCCGAGGCAGGATGGCACAGTGGTCGGGGCAGCTCATCCTGCCAAAGCAAAGGCCCGCTCTGTGCTATGAGCGAAGAGCACCAGGGAGCTTCCTCCCCCTGCCTGGCCCGGGCGAGTGAGTGTCTGCGAGGGCCAGGGCAGCCTGGTTTGTCACCAGAGTGTGGTCATTGTCATCTGCATCCCGGGATGAGGAAGGACCAGAGGGCTGCCCTCTGCTTTCCTCCCATGCTCCCTGTCCTGAGGCCGGCGGCTGTGAGACGGAGGATTGTCGCTTAGCAAACACTCTTTCCTCATCCACCATCTCCACTGATGGCAGGCTTGGCCATGGGGCTTGGTTTACCCAGAAGTGGCCATGTGCCAGCTCCCGGCTGAGGCCTCTGGTGCCCCTCCTGCAAAGTTTGCCTTGGGGGCTGCAGGCCCGGGGAGGAGGATGGACTCAGCCCTGTCCTCCAAGGCAGGTGCACTGAGCCTACTCCCCTCACTGGTGGATAGTGCAGGTAGGCAGGTGAGCCACCAACCCTCAGTCAAAATCCTGAGGACCCCCGATGGGCAGAGCCGACAGGGCCTTCTGGCCAGGGTGCCCAGGATGGATGGCACTGGAGGACACAGGCCAATTGCAGGGGGACAGGTGAGGGTGGGTGAAGCAGCTCCATGTTTGGGGCAGAGGGAGAGGTATTGAGAGGGTTAATTTTATGTGTCCACTCGACAGTGGCAGATGCCCCTCCCCCACACAGGTGGACCTGGCCCAGTCAGTTGAAGGAGGAAACGGACTGCCTCCCAGCCGGGAGGATGGCTTCTTTCCTTCCTGGGTCTCCAGCCTGCTGGCATCCGGCCTGAGTTGCCACCTTCAGCTCTCCCAGGCTGCAGCTTACTGACTTGCTGCGGGTCGGGGGACTCAGCCTCCACCACTGTATGAGCTGATCCATTGCACTAACTAACTCTGTCTCCACGGCCTGTTGATTCCGAGTCTCTGGAGAGCCCTGAGAGTACAGCAGCAGTGAATGACAGACACCGGATCCTCACTGGAGCCAAAGATTGTCCCAGCCGGAGGGCAGAGTCTGGGCTGACGGGGTGATGCCATACCTCCCTGCCCTGCCCTGTGGCTGGGATGGGTATGGGGGAAATGCCCAGTTCCTGAGCTGGACTCTGAGCAAGAGTGGCCCTCGTTAGTGGGGGGCCCTCCGTTGGGAGGTGGCCAGAGGGAGACAGAGTGCTAGCCCGGGAGAAATGTCTGGAGGACATCAGTGCCAACTTCTTGGGCACGCTATGGGTGTGGGGAGAGCTGTTACCGGCCGAGAGGATGCTGGGCTGGGCTTATCTCCACTCGGAATCGAGAGAACTCACCACCCCCAGAGCCAGGCAAGCTGCCATGGGAGGCCGCCCCACCCGGGGAGAGGGGGAGCTGAGGCCGGTTGCTCAAGATGGGAACGGCAAGAAGGGGGCACAGAGGGCCCTTCCCAGGCCTCTGTCATCATGGCTCATTTCTGGAGTCCCAGCCCAGCAAGGATGACCACCCAAGTGGAGGCACGGGCAGGGAGAGCCAGGGCGGATGAGCCCCAGCCAGGCTGGACCCCAGGGAGGGGTCAGGGTGCCCACCACCTGCCCCACTCGTGCCCTGCACTTAGCAGCTCCCTGGACGGTGGCCGGGCAGGAGGCCGTCCCGACTGGTCTCGTAAATGTATTTACAGCTATTGACGGGCTGAACGCGGCCTATTGATCCGAGCCTGAGCCTGGCCGGGCAACGCGTGCACTCGGCTGGGGCCGCCCTGTGTGATGAATGGGCAGCTTGCGGCCCACGCTCTGACAAGTGACGGTTTCAGTGAAAATGAGAAACGATGATCAGGGCTAAGGCTGATGATTGAGGAAGATTTCCAGCGCCTTTGCGGGTCGTCTTGGCGTGCTAACAGACAGTGCCTCCTGAAGAGAGGTGTGTTCCCTGGCTGGCAGCCCACCATGGATGTCTGCAAAGACGCTGTCCTGGGCGGGGACCTGGGCAGGGGCACAGGCGGTGCAGACGTTCCTGCCCCTTTCCCTGGCTGGGGTGCGCTGCCGAAGTGGGCCAGGTGGGGCTCACTCTTTCTGGCTTCTAAGGGGGCTCCAGACCCCAGATGGGCCTGGGGGAATGAGGGATTTGTGTGGGCAGCCACATGGGAGAGGGGCTGTTCTCAGCCCTGGTGCCCGCTGCCCAGGCCTCACTGGGACTCTAGGCCCAGCCTCATCATTCCTCTCTTCTCTTCTAAGATGAAAGAGGATTCCTGCAAGTGGAGATGAAGCCGTGGGGCCCCTGAGCTGCAGACGATGGTGAATAAGCAGCTGAGGGCCTGCGGTTTCCCCAGGAAGGCATGCAGGGTTGTGCTCATGAGGAGGAAGAACCGAGCGAATGAAGGCATGGAGGAGCCAGGGAGAGACCAGGAACCTCCTCAGCTTCCTGGCTTCCTTCTGGCCCAGACGCCCTGTTCCCGGGGCCCCAGGCCAGCCTGAGGTCCCCGAGGAGCTTCTCTGCCAGGTCCTCACCCTGTGCAGGGCCTAGGGCTGCAGGTTCTGCCAGCTGTGGCTTGGGGCCCGAGGGTCCATCTGACGTTTAAAGGACTCCAAAGGCCCCGGGAGGCTGCCGGCACGGAGCAGCCTAGGTGTTGATTCCTCAATGGCCCTGAGCGGGTTCGGGAGCACAGAGGGACGTGGGGGCCCCTCTCCTGAGCTTGAAGTTCACTCTTGGGGGCTGAGACATGGCCAAGAAGGAGTTAAAGCGGGAAGCGTCTTGCAGGGCTGTGTTAGGAAAATGATATTCTGCTGTTTGACGTCACTTTAATTCCATTTCAAGGGCATTTAATCTTATTTGCCCGATGACTAATCCCCAGCCCTGAGTGAATTAACGTGCGGCCCCTGCTCCAGGGGGAAGCGGGACCCTTTCAGTGGAGACATCGCGTCACCGCTCCTGCCTCTTGCTTGGCTTGGCGGGCAGGGCTCCTGGCCAGAGGCGGGGCAGCCACTGGGTGGGGGCTGTGGTGAGGACCTGACCCCTGGACGACGAAGAACAACTCGGCACCTCCTTAGCCCTGGAACTTTCCAGAAGCGTGCCCATCTGCTGTTTCTACTTTGTGCCTGTGGGTAGAACACACCCATTTCCCAGGCTCAGGACGAAAGCTCCAGAACTGGATGCTTCGAGGCAGGTGCAGGGACCCAGGTGGCCACGCCGGGAGCAGCAGGTGTGTGTCCCCAGCTGCTGCGTGTCCAGGCTGGTCCACCCAGGCCACCCAGCAGGGGCCTCAGCCAGGGCTGCAGGGGCCATGACAGATTCGTCAGGTACTGGCATGCAGGAATGAGTCACCAGACTTCTTCACCCCTTTGGAGAGGGCCAAGGAGGAACTGGAAACTGAGGCACACCCGGGCAGGGGCTTGCTAGATGCAGTTTTCAGAAGGCCTTGGTCTTGTCCCTGGATTTTCTCTATGATCCCACCTTGACTTTCAGCCTCATGGGGCTGGGACCCCCTCCCCTAGCCCCACCTCTGCTGTGCCTTCAGTGGCCACAGAAGAGGACCCATCTGCAGGGTGGGCAAGCTGAGCTGTCACAGCCCCCATGCAGTCCCATATACCCTCTTGCTCAGGCCACTGCCATGCCCAGGAGACACCAGGCTCTGTCTGCCTCGCAGAGTCAAAGGAAAACTCTCAGTGTGTAATTTGAGGACTTGGGGAGCCTCCAGGAAGAGGAGAGGGGGCAGGGAGGCTATGGTGGTTGTGTGTGGAGTCCCACATGTGGGCAGCCCTGTGGATGGATGGACGGACGGAAGGATGGACGGACGGACAGATGGATGGAAGGATGGATGGATAATGGATAGGTGGATGGATACATAGATGGATGAATAGATGGATTAATGGCTAGATGGATGGATGGATGGCTAGGTGGGCAGATGAGTAAATGGATGGATAAATGGGTAAACAGATGGATGGGTGGGTGGAAGCATGGATGTGGATGGATGGATGATGGGTGAATATTCTCATCCTCACAATGGGTGAAGCTGAGTGGTGGCTCCTGGGGACCAGGGATGGTCCCGGCTCAGCTCTTCCGCAGCCTCTGAACTGCCCGTGCTCAGTAGGCTCCCTCCTATCACCCCGCAGGGTTGGGTGAAGCTTCTGCTTGGACCACCCTTTCCCCTGGCCTGGCCCTTGTGGGGCAATTGGTCCTTCCCTCAATCCAGGCCCCCAAGACTTTAGGGCCAGAGGCCTGGGATGGGGGAGCAGGTGGGGTCACAGCCCCAGGAGGGGCGATGCTCTGGCTACCTTCTCCCCCCGCCCCTGCATCTGCTTTCGCCTCTGTTGGGAACTCTGAGCTGTAAGGAACTTCTGCTAAGTGCTTTAACCACTCCTGGTCTGGACCTGGCTGAGCTTTTGGGTCTTCTGGGAGTGGACGTGTCCTTGTGAGTACCCCAGGGTATGATTTGCATGGAAGAAGTCTGTGTGGGCCACGGAGGGCTGCAGGTGCTGCAACCTGAGCAGTCTGTGCTTGTGGGAACTGCAGCAGCTCCCGGGGCTTCCCAGGTGGTCTGGCAGGGACTGGGGGCACAGGAGGGGCTAAAGATGCTTGTTCCACCAGAATGAGCCTCCTAACACCTAGACAGCCAGGTGGCACAGAGGTCAACCTGGTGACTGAAGGACAGTGGGGCCTGCAAGTTGGAGATGCTGGAACATCTAGGTTAATCAGAATGGTCCAAAAGCATGGCCATTGTAGCTGGCATTGGGGCTGACCCCAGCATCCAGTGTGCCCCAGTGTTGCCCTGAGCATAGCACTATGGCACTCACTTCCTTGCAATGGGCTCAGGGGTTGCATGGTCTGATCCAGCCAGGCAGGCTTGCCCACCCCCAGTGGGCTGCATGGGAGCAAGGAAGGTCGTACTTCATGGTAGTTGGCAACCACTGTCTGTTCAGAGTGGCCCCTACCTGACATTGAAGGTAGCACTAAGAATGGTTCTTCATCTGTCCATTCACCAATCCACCTATCCAATCATCTATCTGCCCACCCACCTATCCATCATCCATCTATCCATCCATCCATCCATCCATCACCTATTCATTCATCCATCCATCCATCCATCTATCCACCTATTCATCCATCCATCCATCCACTTATCTATCCATCCACCTATCCATCCATCATCCATCCATTCATCCATCCACCCACCCTTTCCATCCATCCAACATTTATTTGGATCCTGCTGTATTCCTGGACCCAGACCGAGTGACAGTTCTCTGTACATAGAGTCCTGGGTTGTGACAGAGGGAAGTTCTGGGGTGGGCATGGGGCAAGCCGTGGCAGCTCAGAGGAAGCCCCTGGCCCTAGCCAGGTAAAAATAATATTTTTTTCAAAAAAAGTCACCTATGAAATGTGCTATTAAACTCAATTTAATACCAGTGCTTTGAAAGTCCTTGCGTGTGAGTAAATTTACAAACTAAATGATTATCCTTTGCCAGATCCCTAGTTTGGTTCTGGAAAGTAGAGTCTGTGCAGCTCAAGGAATTTCTTTAAAGTTTCCTTAGAAGTTCTGACAACCGGAACTGGGTCCCCAGAGGCAGCTAGAAACAGGATGGGTGGAGACTCCACACTAATAATAATTTTAATAAGAAAGTGTGAATTTATATGGGTACGATAGGCATGGAGATCTGTTTTGCCAAATAGTGAAGCAAAAAGTCTGAGAGTGCTGAGCTGCTGTTTGCATTCCGCTGTGTGGCACTGGCAGGCAACGTGACGTCTCTGAACCTCGGCTTTCTCCTGGGCAAGTGGGGATGCTGGTTCCAGCCTGAGGGTGGCTGAACAGGCGTTGCCTGCATCCTACTGTGGGGCCACTCCTCAGGTGGATGTTGCAGGAGAGGGAGTGAGACGCATCACCCCAGGTGGCCATGGGCAGAAGATGCCACCCTCGCGTGGCCTGGCCTGTCCCAGCTCCTGCCTGGCCCCCACGGAGGAAGGCAGGGTGGGTGCTCTGGCACAGCTTCGGCAGGGAGCTGGCTCTGCTGTTATTGGGTTATCTCATTTGCAAACAATAAATGTCATGAGCAGGAGACCCTTGTCAGCCTTCCCTTCCAGGATGCAAATGTAGCCTTTATCCGCCTCTGCCCTTTATTAAAACAACCGCGGAGCCAGTGGACAAACAAGACAATTAACTGTGAATGATGTCATCTCCTCCTTCCTTCTGTAAGGAGGCCCAGGCCCTGGCGAGGGCGGTGGCGGAAGCCGGGAGAGGCCGAATCCGATTAAAGTGCCACCAAGAGGCAACACTGACCTTTCTCTTTCAACCACTGACCCAGCGCCTGGGAGCTGGCATGTCAGCTGGGACGGCGGTGCTGATTTCACAGCAATTACCTTTACCAGTGGATATTGGCTGTCCCCCATGAGGAGATGCCAGTGGACGCCGGTCCCAGACTCGTGGGGTGCGGGACGCAGGGGTGGCCAAGCCATGACACATCTCCTGGGGAGGGCACCCACTGAGGGCCAGCACCACCACGACTGCTGCTGCTGCTGTGATGACCACCACTGCTGTATTACCAGTGCTACTGTTACCACCACCACCTCCAGGACTGCCGTTAGTACTACAGGAGCACTGCTGAGCTGTCACCACCACCTCACTGCTGCTGTTACCACCACCTCCATGACTGCTGTTGCTACTGCAATGACTACCACTGCTGCTATTACCACCACCACCACCGCCGTCTAACTTCCACGACTGCTGCCGCTGCTACTACTACTGCTGCCGTTACCACTGTCACTACCGCCTCTGTTAACACACTACCACTGTCACTACCGCCTCTGTTAACACCAGTTACTGCTGCCGCTACTGCCACTGTTAGCTCACCTCCACTCCCCCACCAATTCTCTCAGCGCTCTTCCACCGCCAATACTATTACTAACACCACCGCTGTTATTGTCACCGTCCTGCATCCCCACTGCCACTGTTGCTGCTGCTGCTGGCAACAGCGGACACACTACCCATGTGGACGACCTGCCAGGACTTCCTAAGCACACAACACTCCAGCTGCCTCATTTGTTGGCCTCTTCACGGTGCCATGATGAGGTGGTGGCCACATCTCCATTTTACACTGGGGAAGCTGCACCAGGGCCCTCAGGGCATCTGCCCCAGGCTGCGCAGCAGGGAAGCGGAGCTGAGTCAGAGCCGCTCCACCTGGTGCCAGACCTGTGCTCTTTCCAGGGCAGGCAATGCCTCAGAGTCCTTGTCCCGGACCAAGGAGCTGCCAAACCCTGGCAGCTGGGTCCCAATTGCTGGAGTGAGCCACCTGTGAGGACTGGGTCCATTCTCAAGCCCAGCTGTGGACCTACGTGGGCTGCCTGGCAGCTCTCATTCTCTCTTCAGTGGGAAATGTGCAGTCAACCCTGAGCAAGCTTCTAAAACTCCAAACACCCCGCAACATTCAAAGCCTTATTTTCTACCCTGAATAGTGTGGGCTTGTGAGACGGGCTCAGCCGCCGTGTCTGCTGCTGCCTGCCTGGGCTAGGTTGGCTGCTGTTGGCCCATGTGTGCTGTGTGTGAGTGTGCATGCGTGCACCACGGCTATGCAGACAGGAGGGAGGGCACGGACCCTCGGGGTGGGGTCTGTTTCTTGGGAGAGGAGCACGCAGGCTCTGTGGGATGCTGAAGAGGGGGAAGCAGGCAGTGTGTGTTCACCGGAGCGAATTCTGCCCTACCTCCCTTTCTTCCCGAGACGCACCCAGATTGAGCACTGACACCCTGTGGGCCTGGGTGGCCCCAGCCACACCCCAGCCCAGCCTCAGCCTGGGTGAGAGTCACGATTAACAGCACAAACTGTGAACCCAGATGGGCTCAAATCCCAGCTCTGCCTCCCATGAGCTGTGTAACCTTGGGAAGCTGACTTAATCTTTCTGAGCTTGTTTGCGCATCTGTAAAATGGGGCAAATGGCAGGCTGTCCCTCATGAGGTCAGCGTGAGGGTCATAAGTGCTAAGCATAGCTAGCACCCAGCAAATGTTTATATTATTACGTTATCGCAGAAAAATGCACCAGAATTTAAATAATGCTGACAATAAATATGCAGTCAATCATGACTTCCCAGAGCTCCAGAAGGACGCCAGCGCACAGAGAGGCATGGATGTGTCCCTGTCAGGTACTGCTATGGAGGAAGCCACTGCTGGGCTCCAGAAGCTGTTGTACCCCCAGGAGTGCCGTCTGCCTGGCCTCCCCAGCCTCCCCGGCATCCCCATTCCTGCAGTCCCGGATGTTATCCGTGTGGGCTCGGCTGTGAGCCCTCCAGGCAGGCTGCACTTCCATCCCCTGCCCCAACAGCAGCCTGCTCATCTCCGAGCTCAGCCCAAGAGCAGAAAGGGAGTGTGCTGGGGGCCAGTTCAGGAAGATGAGCATTCACAGGCGTCTGCATGCTCTGGGATGGGCAGTGCTCAGTGGGAGCCACAAGAGGTTGGGGATTGGGGGGTGATGTGGGCCCAGGGGCCTCGGGCTTTCTAGCTCAGGCTCTGAACTTCCTTCTGTATGCACCTGCACACAGGGACTGACGCTGATTTGCAGAATGCCATTTCGCAATTTCACATCACACATCCACCGTGGCCCCAGACGGCAAGCCCGGTCCTGCCCTGGACAGGCAGGTGATGGGGGTCTGCTCATCCTCCAGCACCCTGGAGAGAGCGGGAGCGAGTACCACAGTACAAGTGCATCTGTGGGACTCTAAGCAGGGCGTGGGAGACCTTTCTGGAGACGCCTCCCTGGTGTATGAGTCTGCCAGGGCTGCCATAACAAAGACCATACACTCGGGGGCCAAAAACAACAGAAATGTGTTCTCCCGTGGGTCTGGGGGGCCAAGGACCATCGTCGAGGATGGGCAGGGCTGGTTTCACACAGGAGCTTTGGGGGACGCAGCTTGGCCCAGAACCCCTGGAGAGCAAGCCTAGAGCCCACGGGGGTTGGCCCTGAGGCAGGTAGAGTAGGGGAGGTGGGTGACCCATCCCTGGGGTGTCCCCTGTGGATCCCACTGGGCCCTGGGAGGGGATGGCCACAAGTGGAGCTGGTGGCAACTTGCTGTCCCCCTCTGGGGTCCCTCTGCTGGAGGCCATGGTGGCTGAGTCATCTCCTGGTCTGGGTGGGCATGGAGGGTGCTCAGGATGTGTGGCTCGATGCACCAAGGTGTGAACGAGCACCCATGGGAAACATGGGAGGTGAGCTGGAGATGCCCACCCTGCCAGCTGCCCGGGTCTGGCCAGTGTGTGCTGGTGTGGGAGCTCCCTGGCTGCCCCAGGACAGCTTCCAAGCACGGCCCCCTTACCAGGCGGCGGCTTCCCAGCCTCCAGCCCCGCCCCGCCTCGGGAGCCCCGTGCAAGATCTGCACTGCCCAGAAGTGAAAGAGAGCCCGACCTCTTCCCCCTCGGCTGGGAGGCTCTCACAGCCAGGTCACACCACAGAAATCCCCTCTGCATCTGGCCCTCTGACCCCACCTTTCCACACTGTCCGTGGGGCCAGGGTTGAGCCGTCAGCTGCGTGGACCTTGCCTTGACCCTACGCTGGGCCCCAAGCTGCTTTCTGAGAGATGGTCGCTCCCAACTGCATCATCATCATCTTCTCCCAGAGTCCCCAGTGTGGCCCCGGGCCTGTCCTGTGAGGCCCTGAGGAAACACCTGGCAGGGCCTCTCACTGTGACAGTGCCGATTTTACCTGATTGTTAAAAAACCCCCTGCTCCCCTCTGGTGTTCCGGAAAGCAGCTTGTGGCAGCGGGGAGCCATCTTACCCTCCAAATGCAGAAAAGACGCCCAGGGGCTCCTTGTTTCCAGGCTGGGCCTGACACATGCCCTCCAAGTTCTTGTGAGGGACTGGCTGCTCACCGGGAGGAAGGGCTTATCACTCAGCCTCAGTTCAGCTCCCCGCTCCCTTCAGGCCCTGACCCTTGGCCGCCGTCACCAGAGCCAGCAGATGCCCTCCTGAGAACAGGCGCCCAGGGCCAGCCACACTCGGCTCTGACCTCTCCGTCCTGCAGGCTGGCACCCGCTTCCCATGCCGCCTCCTCCCAGCTCTGCGGACGCCTCTCTCTAAAAGAGAAGCTCTTTTGCCTTCCCCTGGAGAAGCCTGCAGCCCTGTGGTGAGGCAGGGGCGTTCTCCCACTGGATCGTCCTTCCCTGCGGCAACAGCCGGCCCCCCCGCAGTAACGCTCTTGAATAAAAGTCTCTCCTTACCAGTCTGCCTCTGTCCCTTCCTTGATAACACAGAGGACACGGAAGACGCCAGGTGCGGCCCGTCTCAGGGGCGGCTGCAAGGTTGGCAGGGGCTTCGATGACCCCTGCATTAGGGTTTTCCAGAGAATACCAATAGAGCCTGTGAGGGCATGTGTGCATGTGTGTTTGTGTGTGTGTGCATGTGTGTATATGCATATGTGTGTATGTGCATGTGCTTGTGTGCACACGTGTGTGTGTTTATTATAAGGGATTGACTCATGCGGTTATGGACACTGGGAAGCCCCTCGATGTACAGTTGCCAAGCTGGAGACCCAGGAGTGCCGATGCTGAGTTCCAGTCCTATCCAAAGGGGGAAGACGGATGTCCCAGTTCAGCGGTCAGCAGAGAGCGAGTTCTCTCTCGCTTCACCTTGTCCTGGGCAGGCCTCCAGCCTGTTAGTGCCACCCGCATGGGGGCAACCTACTGGACTCAGCTCACTGATTCCAGGGTTGATCTCCCCTGGAAGCAGCCTCACCCCTGCCCAGAGTCACGTTTGACCAGATGTCTGGGCACCCTGTGGCCCCATCACATTGACATGTGTGATTACCCATCAAAGCACCGGCTTTGCAGCCTGTTTGTGGCCTGGGCTGCTGTGGGTGTGGAAGGGTGGAAGGTGTCCCAGGGCTCTGGAAACCTCTGCTTCGGGGTCACATGGGTGCTGAGGTCACCGAGCCCCTCCCTGACCCCTGGTGGCTATGTGAGCCCTGACCCTGGTCCTTACCTGGGACTCAGGCCTCGTGTTGGGGATGCTGAGGTAGCCTCTCTGCCTGCTGTATCTTCCCTCCTAGGGGCAGGATGCTTCGGCCACAGCCTCTGCCTTGACAACATTGCCCTGACGCATCACCCCGATGGCATGCAGCCAGGTGCAGGAAGCAGGGAGTGCCTGATGGGACCACGAGGCATGGGCTGCGGGGCTTGTCCTGGCCCTGGCGGTGCAGGGGTGCTGGAGTCACCAGCTTCCCTCCGTACCACACTGCATTCCTCCCAGGCAGCAGAAATGATGGCTCTGGGGGCTCCGGGGTGCAGCAGCAGTGACGGCCCCACAGGCTGCTGTCTGTGGGTTTTCCTTTCCTTGCTTGGGGCCACCTCTTTCCCATGCTGACCTTAGCTCACGACCCCCTCAGTCTGGGAAGCATTTATGAGCCTCTTGCTGGGTACAGGGGTCTTGGGCTTGATCAGATGGTCTTGCCAGAGGGCTGGTGGCAATCCTGACATGCAAACGGGAGTACCAGGAAGGGCCAGAGCCGTGGGGTCTGGGCTTCAGCCAGCTGGGGTCTTCTGCTGGGAGCTGCCCTGTTGGGGTCCCGGGAGTGTGAATGCCCCGGTGGCCCTCAGTTTGCTTGTCTTTGGAATGGGCTCTGACCAGGCTCCCCAGGGTGTCTGCCCAGTGCCAGGATGGGTGTGAGGTTCGGGGTTGCAGCTGCCACCATGTGCCAGGCAGTAGGGAAGACATGGTCTGAGAGGGTATGCCTGGGCACAGGGGACCAGGACACCATGTGTGACAGGGCAGCCAAAGGCGGGGGAGGTGGGGCTGGAATTCCACCAAAGGTGTCTGGCAGCCTGGGCAGGACAGGGCGGGGAGGGGCTGCCCTCTGTCCCCACGACCCTGCACTGAGCAGTCCCTGGGCCCTGACCTCAGCACCGCCACTGGCCTGGCACCTTGTTTTTCCACTTGGGCCCCTCCCTGGCTTCCTGGCCATGCCATCGCCTCAGCCAGCCCTTCCCTGGGCTGTCAGGGCTGGGCCCGTTTATGCAGCTGGGGCTGGAGGAACCAGCTCCAACGCTGAGACAAGGCAGGGACAGCCATTAATCATGGGTGGAAATCAGAAGTTAGGCAAACCAAGGTCTGAACATCCTGGAGGGCATCGGGAGGGTGTGGGGAGGGCGTCGGAGATGGCGTAAGGGAGCGCAGGTGTGGGGATGGCGTGGAGGATGGCACTGGGAAGGGCGTCGGGGAGGGCGTCAGGGAGGGCACTGGGGAGCTCAGGCATGGGGCTGCAGGCTCCTCTGTGGGAGCCCCAGACTTGGGCCCATGGGCCTCCGTCAGCTCAGCTGCACCATCACCTGTACTGAGCTCACCTCTCCCCTGGGGCTTGGATCCGCTGGGTGCTGACAGGACCCCAACCTCAGCTCAGGGCAACTCCGGGGAAGTCTGGAATCCTGTGAATAGTGCAGATTGCTGTGACTCACAGCCATGGGGCCATGAGGGACTGGTGGCTGCCCAGCCTGCAACCTGGTTTTGAAAGCTCAGGGTAGACCCCGGTGCAGCCCCAGGCCACCCTGGTCACTGCCCTCATCTGGGTCCACGTACCCAGGCGTGCTGTCCTGGCCCTGCTCCTGCCCGTAGGTTCTTCCAGCCCCTGGCCCAGAGACTCAGCGTCACACAGTGGATGGGCTCCAGTCATGCAGGCCACATTCTGATTGTGTGGTGACCCACACACCTTCAGAGATGGGGTTTGCTCTTTGCCAGGGGCCAGAGGGCACAGAGAGGTCTTGGGTTAGGCCCCTCTATCCCAAAGAAGGACTCCCTGGGCTGCCCACCCAAAGGAAAATGGAAACCTGATTGGCAGCATCTGCCCAGTCCTAGAGAGGGCACCCCATTCCGGAGCCCTGTGGGCTGGCGGCTGGTGCCCTGTGGCTGACCAGGCCCAGGCTTGTGCTGCTGGCGTCACCGTGGCACGGCTGGCCTTCCTCCTGAGGGCACCTATGCAATGGTAGCGAGATTAGACCTGTACCCTGCAGGGACGCTTCAGAGAGGCAGAAACTGTCACTGCTAATTGGTAATTCCATGAATTAGACAGTAAAGACAGATGTTGTGAGTATTGGAAAACACTGTCAAATAATTGGGTTACTCTCATAAGAGGAGAGGTGATTTGCTGCCTGTCACACGCATTTCACCACCTGCCTGTCCCCTGCCTAGCTGGGCAGAGGCTTGGCTGCGGAGGGCCCCAGGACCCAGGGCCCCTTAGAATTCTCCAGGGCCCCAACATCTGGGGGCACATACTGTCTGTGTAGGGAGCCCCAGTGCTAGCTGAGAGAGGCCCGGGCTTCCCTAGTCCCCATAGGCCCCTTCCTGTCTTTCCCAGGGTGGCCTCCCGCAAAGCTCATGTGAGCAGACCCCTTGCCTGGAAGCTGTCTGCCTCCCTGGCACCTTCTAGCAGTGGGAGACCTTGCTGATGGCCTCTGCCTCCCGCCGGAAGGGCCTTCCTGGTCCATGCAGGGGCAGGGCCTACAGCCGCCACTGCAGCCGGCACTGGGGAAGCTTCAGGGCCTCCTGAGTTAGTTACTTCTTCCCGTTGGCATGAGCCCTGCCTGCTTGGTGCTCCTGGAGGTGAGGAATCACATCTGTACAATGCGTGGCCTCCATCCCACCTTCCACAGACCTGCCCGGATGCCAGTGGGGAAATGAAGTCACAGGTGAGGGGGCTTCAGCTCCTCCTGTGAGGCTGCAGCCTCAGTGTGCATAAAGGCATATCCCGCCTGTGACCAGTCAGCCTCGGAACAGGGAGCTCATGCCCTCCCTGGAGAGTCTGGCCTTCAGCTTGATGCTCCGCCTGCCGGGAAGCTTGCTGGGCCCCCTGGGGCCTCCCCTGTTAGAACCTTCCCCAGCATGGGGAAGTGAAGGGCCCTGTAGAGAGGGCTGGACATGGGTTTCACAGGGACCCAGACAGGGGGGTGCCTTGCCTTCCTGTTTCAAGTTGAGATGTTTCTCCATCCTGGGCCCCAGGCCCCAGGGAGCTGCACCCTGGCTACTTGGCAGATTCTGGGCCAGCCTCAGGCAGGCCAGGCTTTGGACGAGGAGAGGGCTGCCCGGGCAGTGGCCAGGCATTGCTCTCTGCTTTGTCCCTCTGACTCCATGCACAGTCGGCCTGGAGCTGGATCTCTGGGCCTGACTGCTCTGAGTGATCCGTGGGAGGGAAAGTGTGGAGAGATGGACAGGGCTGCAGACACATCTGAAGAGCGGCAGGAAGAGACCTGGGGTGACCCCGGGTGCAGCTGCCCCTGCCCTCTCTTCTTTGTCCCAATTTCCTGCTCTGGCCTATCTTCTCCAGGTAACAAATGGCCCAGAAGCCCACTTCTGGCCTGCTTGCAGCACCTTGGCAGTGCTGGGATGTAGGCTGCGTAGGGAATCCTTTATAGAATCTCAGAGGAACAGATGAACTTGGGGAGGGCTACCCTATGGAAGTGACTTTCGGACTGAGTCAGGGCAAGGAAGAGCACTGCAGGCAGGCCCACAGAAAGTGCAAAGGCTCTGGGGTGGCAGGGAGTGCCAGGAGCATGCAGGGCTGCAGCAGGGTGGCAGGGAGTGCTAGGAGCATGTAGAGCTATGGTGGGTGGGGTGGCTGAAAGTAGAGAGACAGTGTGGCAGCAACAGGGGACCCTAAGGGTGGACGGAGCAGTTCATTTGGAAAAATATGGTCCATTGATCAAAAAGAGTCTCAGAGGAAATTTTAAAAATTACCCAGTGTAGAAAACACCAAAAACATGATCCTTAAAAGGAAGCACTGACAAATTGGACTTCATCAAAAGTAAAAACTGCTGCTCTGTGATAGAACCTGTTAGGATTGACAAGCTACAGAGAAAGAGAAAATATCTGAAACCACATGCCCGACAAAGGATTAGTATCTAGTATATACAAAGCACTCTCAAAACTCAACAGTAAACAAACCCTAACAATCCAATTAGAAAATGCATAAGACCTCTGCAGAGACATTTCACTGGAGAGAGAAGACAGATGGCAAATAAACAGATGAAAAGATGCTTGACGTCATCAGCCACTGAGGAAACGCAAAATAAAACACAAGCAGATGTCACTACACACCTATCAGAATGGCTAACTTTTAAGAAGTAATGAAAACACCAAATGCTGGTGAGGATGAGCAGAAACTGCATGGGAACACAGCATAGTATTGCCACTCTAGAAAGACAATTTGGGAATTTCCTTAAAAAACTCAATCACCCTGTGATGCAGTTATTACATTTCTGGTCTTGTATTCCAGAGGTATGGAGACGTGTTCACATAAAAACATGTGCATGATTGATTAGAGCAGCTTTATTCACCACAGCTCCAAACCGAAGTCAACCAGGATGTCCTTTGATGGGCAAGTGATTAAAGAAACCGTGGTCGGTCTGCACCGTGGAGTACCACTCAGCAAGGCAAAGGAGCGAGCTAGCGGCACGTCCAACCTCCTGGGCGAATCTCTAGAGAATTATGCTGCGGGAAAAGTGCCAGTCCCCAAAGCTTACGTACTGTATGGTTCCATTTCTATAATGCTCTCGAAATGGCACATTTATAGGAATGGAAGAAGAGGCTGGCCGCTAGCAGAAATTACGGAGGGGCTAAGAGGAAAAGTGGGCGTAGCTACGGAAGGGCGCCCAGAGGGTCCCTGGGAGGTGGGCGCTGTGTGTCTTGGCTGCATCCGGCAAGGCCATCGGGCATGTGTTTTCAGATATTTTGTCTTTCTCTGTAGCTTGCTCATCCTCCTAACAGGTTCTATCAGAGCAGCAGTTTTTAATTTTGATGAAGTTCAATTTGTCAATGCTTCCTTTTAAGGATCACTTTTTTGGTGTCATGTCCACGAACTCTTTCCCGAGCCCAAGACCCCAGCGGTGGGGGTATCGCGCTAGAGCTTTGCTAGAGGTTTCTACCTGGGGAAATGGAATAAAGGACGCGTGGAATCTGTTCATGTTATTTCTTGTAGCTGCTTGGGAATCAACAATAATCTCCAAATAAAAAGGGTGATAAGTAAGCAATAACAACAATGAATGAAGGCACGTGTCTCACCAGTTTAACCTGCTCCGGATGCTGCCCCTCCCTGTTCTCACTCTCCAGCTCTCCTCCGCTGGATGTGGGGTTTGGGGGAGGGCAGGAGTGTGGAAGGGAGGGGCTGCTCTCAGAGCACGTGGATCTGCAGTCTATTTTCACTGAAGGTGGTGCATTTGCACGTCAAGATTAGGAACCTTCTGAGAATGCATCAGAGGAAGCTGAGGCCTTGGAGGCTGGGGGAGTCCCCTCCTCTCCCCATGTTCCCTGTGGCAAGGGCCCGGCTTCGACCTCCAGGTCCCGCTTGCCAGGTCAGGCCGTGGATGGGCCTCTGAGCAGGCCCTGGCTGCATCTGCCTCGTCCCAGCCTGGATGTGTGTGGAGTGGATGGCAGGCCTCCCGACTGCTGAGCAGGCTGCAGGAGCCACACGCCTTTCTCAGCACAGCCTTGAGGGGGTCTTTGTGGAGACCGTGGGATGAAGCTCTGTGGCCAAAGGATAAGCCCTGAACAGGCCTGGGAGCACCACTCCCAGAATGTCTTACCGCTTGGGGCCCAAGGAGTGGGTGCAACTCCACCTTCTCCCTGGAACAGGCAGCCAGGGTGCACGGGCGAGGCCTGCGGGTCACTGCACCAGGCGCCCTGCCTTGGGGTCAGCTGGGATCTGAGGACTCGCTTCCTGCCTCCGGCTGGCATTGCCGGCATTTTGGGCTCGCTGCTGCAGGCCAAGAGTGGACTCTCACCCAGAGTCAGCGCCTGGCACCTGTGGGCCACTTGGGTGGAGGAACTCAGCTAGCCGCCGTGTGGTCTCAGCTGCCCGTTGGATGCGCAGTCCTGGCCAGTGGCCCTGCCCCGCCCCGCCTCTGGGGTCTCCACCTGCCTCGGACAGTCCAGTCATTCACATCCCTAGTGTTTTCACCAAAACACCCTATCAATGGCTTAAATTAAAACTCAAACACAAAGCACCAGTGCCTTTAGATGACTAAAGTTAAAACCAAATTGAATTTTCCTAGGGAAAAATATCTTGTGGAAATTTAATTAAGGGAGGGATAGAGTGGGTTTTTAAAAATAGACGTATATGGTTTTTAATTCAGTTATTTGCAAAGCAAATTAAAGAAATAAAAAACAAACCCTGCTCTGCCAATGGGAAGATTGGATCCAAAGAGGCGCTCCAGAGGCCTCCTGCGCACTGGGCGGGCCCCGCAGTCCTGGCCCTGCCAGCCTGGCTCTGGGGCAGCAGGCCCTGGACAGGGCTCCCCTTGTGGGGCGGGTGCTTCCGTCCCCGGCGCCAGGTGCCCATGTCCTATATTCATGCCCTGTTGTTTTTCAGGCTTTGAGCTGGATCTGTGGGGTCTGGGCTCAGCCACCCGCTCCCTTGGCGCCCTGGAAAACTCCAAACGCCCCAGCTTGGGCTGGCCTGGGGATCCCCGCCCAGCCCCACTCCCCACTCAGCCATGAGTGACAAGTCCCATCACGTGAGTGACAAGCCCTTCACTGCACCATGGGCTGCATGTGGTGCAATAAGCCTCCGAGCCCCCGAAGCTGACGAGGCAGAGCCGCCACCTCAAAGCCCCACCCAACCTCGCCCTCGCCGCACCCCTGCCCACCTGGAGACCAACCTGGCCCCATGTCTTTGTCTTTGCTGACCCCTCTCTTATTTGGGGAAGGGATTTTTTTTTTTTTTTTTTTAACTGGAGCTCTTTGCTGAGAACCAGACTAAAATGAAATCTCATTCTTGCCTGGGACCACCCCCTAATCCCCCGCCCCGGCACTGCCCTTGCTCCCAGAGGAGCAGAGCAGGCCTGGCTCTGACCACCAATGACCTGCCTTTGCCCCCACAGTGTTGTGCCTATGGCGAGGACCACCTTTAAGACATGGGCACACTCCCCCACCCCAAATTTGGCCCAAATGTTGAGCCTTATGACACCACACGCACCCCACGGAGGAGCGAAGGGCTTGTAACTCATGTGATGGGGATTTCTGGGGACCGTGAGGCAGCTCTCAGGGTCTGGAAATAGCTTGGGAGAGCAGGAGGGCCCTGGCTTTGGGGTTTATGTGGCTGAATGGGGAGTGGGCTGGGCGGGGGTCCCCAGGCCAGACCAAGCTGGGGCATTTGGAGTTTTCCAGGGCACCAAGGGAAAGAGGCCCCGAGACATGAAAGTGAGCCTGGCTTTATGGCCTGTCACCCTCCCGCCTGGCAGAGCACCTGCCCAGCCTCAAGGGCACTCCTGCCAACGCTGCGTGCAGATGCCCAGCAGGCGGGCAGGGCTGCGGTCTCCTTGGCCCTTGCCATGTGCAGCCTGATCCATCATCTGGGACTCAGAATTTCCCACCAGCCCTCCCTCTGCCTCTAGGGCCCCTCCCAGCCTGGCTGCCACAGGCCAGGAGGCCCTGCCCCATGCAAGGAACTCACCAAGGATGCTGCTTGTGCCTGCCAGGGGGCAGGGGAGCAGCTGTCTGTGCCCCTCTCCAGGAAGACGGGCACTGCTGCCTGTCACAGGCTCTTCAAGGTGGGCGGAGGGCGGGGCTCGGGCTGTGGCTGCTGGTGATGAGAACTGACAGGTGCAGGCGGTTGGGGGGGCGCAGGGGAAGCATGTGCAAGGGCCCAGCCTGGGCACCTCCCCTCTGGGGACACTCATCTCCACCCTTCCTTTGGAGGCTTCCTATTGGCTGGAAATTCAGAGTTAACTCCCACGGGCAAAAGGTGACTCACTGACGGTTCGCCAGGCGAACACCGCACCGCTGCCCTGTCAGGAACGCGTTTTAATGGAGTGAGGACAAGAGAGGTGCCCTGCCGGTCCTGGGGGCACGCTGGACTGCCACCAGCATCTTGCGACATGCCTGTCAAATCATCATAGTCCTGGCAAGAAGTTTGGGAGGGCTCCGGGGGGAGAGGGCCTGGGAGAAGAAGGGTTGCTGCCAGTCAGCCCAGAGAGTTCCCTCAGCTTCCAGAAGGACGCGGGTCTTGGGAGATTGTGGGCAGAACAGAGGCGGGGGGCCTGAGTGCGAGCAGGGTGTGAATGGCCCTTGGGGCAGCTGTGAGATGTGCGTGGGGGCTCCGCACCCTTGAGGACTCCCACCCCTGGCAGCTGCAGCCTCTCCACAGGGCTGTTTCCCCTCTACCTCCTGCGGCGGAGGCCCCTGCCCTGCAGGCCCCACCCCAGAGAGTGCCCCCCGCCCCACAGGCCACAGAGCTTCTGCCCCAGCTGGTCTGCGGAGGCTGAGCCTCGAGAGAACAGTCTGTGCCTGTGTTCAGAGCTGTGTCCCAGAGCCAGGGATGGCCTTTTGGGACCCAGCCTATTTACACCAGGGTTACCCCAGGAAACCCCAGCCTCATCCTCTTCTGAGCCCTCTTAGACTAGGAGCTCATGGGGCCTTTGCTCAGGGGGCCATTTGGGGATTTCCCTGCAGTGCAGACAGGCCTGGTTTGACTGACAGGAGCACCCCAGGTTCCCGAAAGCCACGCGCTGCCAGGGAGCACGCTCTGCCTTGCGGGGTTGGCTTCTAGGGCTTGGCTGGAGTGGCTGTGTGTCATCGGCACCTGTCTGCTCATGAGGAGGCAGCGTTTTCTCCTGAGTGCTGCTCCCTGGGAAGACGGGGGACTCAGAGCAGACAGCCTGGGAGGGCTGCAGCCCCTGCTCCGGCCTGCCGTGGGCCCTGGGCAGGTCCTAACGCACTCCACACAAGCTTCTCCTGAAAACGGGGTCGTGGGCAGGGGGAGAGTGACGTGAGTGGACGTGTGTGTATCTGCCCGGCATGATGCCAGCTTGTGCTCTGGAAATGAATGCTAACACGTACAAAACAATTGGTAAGGGAAAATCGATGTCTTCATAAACACTGACTTGTCCAAGGGAGGGACGCTCTGATGTGAGAGGTGAGGCCTGAACTACACGCAGATTTCGGGGCTTTGCACAGGAATCTGTTCTTCAGGCTCCCCAACACGTTGGCCAGAGGGGGAGCCCTTTGCTGAGCACATGAGTGAAGTGAGTCCCCTGACTTGATTAGAGAGTCACAGCTGTCCCCATCATGGCTCAGCCTTCCGTCTCCTTCCCTCCTTGTCCTGAGTGGCCTGGCCCGAGCTGTGGCCAGTGCTGCTGGGACAGCCCCACCAACCCCGAGGAACAGGAGGGGACTGGAAAGGGCCCGCATGCAGCTGCCCACATGGGGGGCTTGGGGACACCCCCGCCCCAGGCCTCCCTCTCACTGGCACTTCGCACCCTCTTGGGCATTTGGGGTGAGAGTTCCAGTTTTCTGGCCTCTCATGCCCAGACCCAGAAGTCACAGAACCAGGGAGTATGGGTGAGCAGGTGTCCACGCTGTCGCCCACCTCGGAGGCCCACCTGCGCATCCACAGCCCGTTTTATTTCCCTGCCGCCGGGAGAAGCCTGATCCCTCCTCTCCGGGGTCTGCAGCCCGTGACCGGCTGGAGCGTGAAGAGGCTGGAGAGATTGCGCACAGACTGTGGGGCTACCTGGGTGGCCCGTGAGCTTGCCCAGAACCGGCCCACGCCGTCTGTTTCCCCCGGACCTGCCCGCACCCAGCCTCGGCCATGGCAACCAGCTTCCTCCTCTCAAGGGGCCTCTGCCCACCCTTACAGGACACCGCCCGGCGGCAGCCGCACACTCATGGGCTTCTGTGTGACGGTATCTCTGTTAAGTCAGAGTGGTGGAGAAACTGAGGCCCAAGGAGGCCCCGGGCAGAGGAGCTGGGCTGTGGCTCCTGCCCCGACCTGCCCCTCCTCTCAGGGCCCGGCCCAAGACTGCGCTGCTTCATCTTCAAATGAATCCAGGGTCCCTCCCTGTGCAGGGTGGGGCCCTGTCAGCCCAGGCCGCCCCCAGGGAGCCTCCCCGCCGTCCCTCCTGGCTTCACGGCCCCTGTGGCCACCAGCATGGGCACGGCCCCTCACCCCACCAGCACGCGGGCGCCAAGCTCACCCGTCCTAGATCCACTGGCTCCAGGGCTGTGAATGCTCCTTGGCCAAAGGAGCCTCCGGGTCCCTGGGCTGTGCTGGCACCGAGTGGGGCCGACACCAAGCCAGGTCTCCCCTCAGGAAGCCGGGCGGCCCCTTCCTCCTCCAGACCTGTCTCTGCCCTTTGGGCCTCTCCCTGCCCATGGTGGCCTGAGGCCCTTTCCCTCCCCGTGGTGACAGGGGGCCACAGGGTGCTGGAGCTGTGGTGGCTGCCTGGAGGGGGCTTTTGCTCCTGGGGCTCCCTCCGTCTGTGTCCCAGGCTGGCCATGAAGAGGGTCTGGTTATCCAGGTCACGTGCCAGCCAGCGAGGGGCACTGGGACAATAGTGCCCCCCTGATGTGGGCACAGAGCTGTGTGCAGCCACCATGGTGTCAGGCAGGGCAGGAAGGGGACTGGACCCACAGGGGAGGGGTAATGGGCCTGACCCTAACGGAGCCTCCCCACTCCTCCCTCTTTCCCTCCCCAGGTCTCTGGCCTCCTCTCTGAGGAGCGCTGAGACGGGCCTGGGTCTGTGTGTTCTGTGGGGGGAAGAGCCTGTGTGCCTGAGGGTTAGGGCCTCCCTGCACCCCAGCCTGTACGTAGGAGCCACCCCATGGCCCCTGTAGCGTCCGCTGGTGACAGGCAGGCCAAGCCCAGGGGTCCCAGCGTGTGTTCCAGGCGCTGAGAGGAAGTAGAGCCAAGGGACTCCTTGCCCCCTGCCTCCGGCTCTGCATCTGGCTGCTGTGGGTAACCCGGGGTGCACAGTTGGCCCCCAGCAGTCCCAGCAGTCTCGACGCCTCTTGATATGGCTGCTATCCTTGCAGGCTGCGGGGCGGAGCCTGGGAGCCTGCCGAACCCAGGCTGGCTGAGAACCCGGCTCCTCCCACCGCTCCCTGGGATCTGCCAGGCACCTTTAATTCCCTGGTCCTCAGGGGCCGCTCTGTCGACACTGCCGGCTACGCTTTTGCTCATTCTCTCAGCAGCCCCTGCCTGTGTCCGAGATGCGATGATGCACCAGCCCTTCGGCCTGGCCTGAGAGTCGGGAGAGGCTCGTCCTGACCCAGCCCCCTCAGCCCCTTCCCCAGGCAGCCCAGCAGGACAGGAGCCTGCTGGTGAAGGATCTGTGCAGAGCGAGGCCTGGGTGCCACGAGCCAAGAGAGAGTGGCTTGGGGACCTGCAAGAGAGACCCTGACCCAGGCACACACCCTCCCCCACCACACCCAGAGGACAGACACTGCAGGTCTTTGAACTCAGCAGGCCCCTGCATGTTCAACTGACTGATGAAAGAAAAGGTTTTAAATTAGCGAAAGCCTTTTACAGGGGACAGCCGTCAAGGATAATTTCTAGTGGCAAATAAAAAAATTTAACAAAAAAAGGCCGTCAGAAGGAGGTCTGTATGTAAAGGGCGTTCTAACGGCACCCGCTCCAGGAGAAGGGCAAAGTCATACAGGCCCGAACACCAGAGCGATCTCAGCACCCACCCACCCACAGCTCCTTCCCCTGATCATCACCCACAGCCCCTTCCCCTCATCATCACCTGCAGCCCCTTCCCCTCATCACCCACAGCCCCTTCCCCTCATCATCACCCACAGCCCCTTCCCCTCATCACCCACAGCCCCTTCCCCTCATCACCACTCATCCCTTTTCTTCGTCAACAGCCCCATCCCCTCATCCACACTGGCCTCTGCCCGGCTGGTGTGGTCTGGCCCCAGGTCCTGGAGGGTTTCCAGAGCTGGCCCTGACACACCCAGTCTGTGTCCTCAGGAGCAGGGTGCCCAGAATATGAGAGCTTTGGTCTTAGTGGCCGGAGGGCTGCTGTGTCCGGGGAGCCGCCCACAGCCAGCTGGAGATTAGGAGAGGATTCTCAACCCGGGACTCTCAGCAGAGGCTGGGGAAGCGGGTGCCTGGAGAATTGGCCTGGGTTCCGGCAGGAAGGTGGGCTCCTTCTCCTCGCCGTCTGAACAGGTCAGGAGGATCTCGGGCAGGCCTGGAGGGGTGAACAGGTCGGCCTGCAGTCCAGGTGGTTTCTGGTCCCTGAGCTCAGTGGGCCAGGTGGGTGGGTTATGGCTCAGAGCCTGCCAGAGATAATAACACCTCTTAAAATGTGGTAATTAAAATCCTTTCTGCACACAGCAATAAATCCATGCAGCACAACTTTCTTGTAAAAATGACCTTGTGAGACGGTGTTTTCCAGCCGCATGTTTTATCAATATCACACTTCCCACAGCCTCACACAGCGCACGGGTGCCCCTCATCTTCCTGCAGGGGTGCCCGGCCTAGACACCGCCTCCTTCCCCCACCCTTCTGCGCCTCTCTGTGGCCCCTGGACGCTTGGATGACCCAGTACTGGACGCCACCCATCCTTCTTGCCCCCTCCTGAGTCTGGGATGGGGCTCCAGTTCCCACCCCACCACTGACCTGCCCCAGAACTTTCCTGGCTGTCCACAGGGCCAGAACCTTCCCAGAAGGGAGCCTGGGGGTCCCCACCACTGGTCTTATCCCATCTTGGGGGCAATTAGGAAGTGAAGGTGTGTGCCTATCTCCACTGTCATCATGACGTGACCGCTGCCATCATGACATGACCACTGCCATCTAATGTCCCCACGAAAGGCAGGAGTGTGAGGTCGGTTTTGACCAATGCCAGGTGGCACTGGTGCTTCTCCTGTGGGCAGACTCTGTGCTGGGTCCTAGAGCCCAGAGCCTGCCTGGCTAGACCACAAGTATCCCCATTCCACAGATTGGGAGACCGAGGCTTGGGGTCCAACTCAGATGTGAGCCGGCACAGAGACGAGGGTCGGGGCCCACCAGGGAAGAGCTGCCTGGGTGGGCGAGTGTGGCCTCGGGGGCAGAACACGTGGCAAGCACTGGAGGACAGCCGAGGCATTCAGCACGAGGAAGGAGAGGCAGAACCCCTTCCTGCAGGAGGGCACAGGCGTCCCTGTGCCCGGAGCCCTGCCCTGTGCTACTGCCTGTCTCTCCTCACTTCTGGTGGGGACCCAGGAAGGCTCTGAAGAGGGTGGATAAAGGGCTGAGAAGAAGCCCAGTAAGCATCAGCCAGGCACGGCCACCCCGTCCTGCACCACTAAAGCTTGTCCCCCCGACTCTTCCTCCAGACTTATAATAAAACACCGTTCATTGTCCCTCGCAGTGGCTCATGCCTGTAATCCCAACACTTTTCGAGGCAGAGGCGAGCAGATCACTTGAGGTCAGGAATTCAAGACCAGCGTGGCCAACATGGCAAAACCCCGTCTCTACTAAAAATATAAAAATTAGCCGGGCATCGTGGTGCACGCCTGTAATCCCAGCTACTCAGGAGGCTGAGGCAGGGGACTCTCTTGAACCGGGGAGGCAGAGGCTGCAGTGAGCTGAGACCTTGCCGTTGCACTCCAGCCTGGGTGACAAGAGCAAGACTCTGTCCCAAACACACACATGTAGCATAAGATTCACGTACCATACAGTTTACCCGTTTAAAGTGAACAACGATTATTAGTGTGCTCACAGATGCATGCACTCATCCCATTTTAGAACGTTTGCATCGCTCCCCAAATCCCCTACCCATTAGCGGCCACTCCCCGTCTCCCCATTTCCAGCCCTGCCGACCCTCTGCCTCTGCGGATTTGCCTGTTCTGGGCACTCATTTAAACGGCACCTTCGCGGCGTGGCCTTCGTGTCTCGCGGCGTGGCCTTCATGTCTGGCGCTGCAGGGAGCCCGGTGTCCTCAGCGTTCTCCGGTTGCAGCGCGTGCCGGCGCCTCGCTCCTCTTCACGGACAAAGCGCACCCCAGTGTCCGGGTGGCGCGCATTGTGTTTACCCGTCCGCCCACCCCCTGATGGACACGGGCCGTTTTCGCTCTGTGGCTGGGGAACGGCCCTGCTGTGAACGCTCGCGTGCGCGTGTTCTGGGGACGCATTTCTGCCTCTCCTCCGGGACAGCACCGAGGCGGGGAGTCACCGGGCCATGGGTTCCACTCCAGCCTTCATCAGCTCCCCTCGCACAGAGCGCTCCCTCCTGGCTTGTCCATGGGGCAGCGCCCAGCGCTCCGGGGATGCCCCTTTGGCACAGCAGGGCCTTTGGTGAAGTCTCCGAAGCGGACTCTGAAAGCCTCCCGTGCCCTTGCTGGTGGCGCAGAGGCTGAAGAGCCGTCCGAAGGTGACGTGTTCATGAAGCGCCCCCTCCCCCATGTTCCCTTAGCGCGCTCTTCCTTGGGAACACGCGCAGGGCCTTTTAAGTGGTTTAGGAGAGCATGGTGGTTTAATGTATTACAGGAATATAATTGTATTTTTATTGCTCATTACAGTCTGAGTTAATTACATAGCAACCAGGTTTGTACTTTGATTCCAGCAAAATCAGCGTGTGCGCTCTTGGTTCAGAGTAGGTGTCCAGCCTAGCACCCTGGGCTTAGACGGCCGGCCGAGTTTGTCCCACCAACAGCATCGGAACGCTCACTTGTTACTGAGGCACCCAGGAGGGTGCACGGTGCCAGGGTGCACGGTGCCGGGGCCCAGCCTTTGCTTCAGGGTCCACTTTCCACGTCGTTCCAGAAGGTCCCACCTCCTCGGGGGTCAGGCGCTGCCTCACCCCTCCTGCCCATGGGCCGGCCCTCACTTTGGCTCAGACTCCGCCCCCTGCGACCTGCCCTGGGGTCTTTCCAGGATGAGGATCACTAGTGGTGACATCTCAGTGGAGACACACCTGCTGGGAAACAGAAGACCTGACCTGCGCTGGGGAGGGGGATGGAGAGCAGGTTGGGGTGGAGAAGATGGATTCGGGCTGAGGGCTGGGATCCTCCCAGCCCTGAAGTGTTGAGAGCCAGAGGCCCGGGCACTGGCCCCTGCGTGGGCAACGTTCCGTTTAGTTCTGGGGACTCCTGGTGATGTGATGAAGGTGCTGCAGCCGCTGACAGGCAAGCCACATGCCCCTGGGTCCAGAGAGCATCCCCGGGTTTGTGTGCCTTCCATGGCGCCGGGCTGTCTTCCGGAAGCCTCATCTTCTGAGAGATGGGGTGACAGAGAACACACCAGTCATTTATCCCAAGGCACTCATTGGAAGAATAAGCAAAAATGTGTTTCTGAGGCGGTTGCTTCTCTTGCTTGTTCGAGTGACACACCGGGAATGGCCTGAAGTCATGAGCATGAGGAAGACAGAGAGGTCGAGTGCGCTTCTCCACCAGGAGCTCTTAGCGGCCGTGAACGCAGTGCTCGTGGCTGGGGTTAGGCCCCGTGGGGCTTCACCAGGCCCAGCCCTTCCTGTGAGGGGTCCTTTCTCCTCCTCCTTCCCTTAGCTGCCGAAGGGCACTGCCTGCTCCTGCTGAAATGCTGACCCACAGAACCACATGTGAGCACGTGTGAAAGCGTGTAAGCATGTGTGTGTGACAGAGTGTGGGAGTAGGTGTCCATATGTGTGTGCACGTGGGCGTGAGTGTGAGAGTGTAGCTGTGTGGATGTGCAAGAAATGGGAGTGTGAATTGGCATCAGTGGGCGTGTGAATGCGCATGAATGAGTTTGAACACGCATGAGTGGGAGAGGATATGCGTTACTATGGGTGTGAGTGTGAATGTAACGTGGGAATGTGAACATGCATGAGTGTGAGTGTGATTATTCATGCGTGTGTGTGTGCACCTTCCCCCAGAGGAGCTTGCATGGAGGGACACCAGCTGTTCCATGGGACCTGGTATGTGTGGAGGAAGCTCAGGGGTCCTTCCTGGAATCTTTGTTTTTCCCGGGCCTCCGGGTTGCTGCAGGCAGAGAAGTGTTCTTCAGTGACCTGATGCAGCTTCCAGTGTCTTGCTCCTCTGGAGCAGGAAGGCGTCCACACCGGGCAGCTTCTCCAGCCGGGCCTCGTCCCATGTGCACCCGGGCTGCTTTGAGCCCTCAGAATTTCTTCCAGGGGTTGGCACCTGCTTGTCCATCCTTTGTGGGCGGAGCTTCAGGAACAAGCTTTGCTGTTTCCCAGGGGTCCCTCTGGGGTCCAGGTCTCAGTGGCCTGGTGAGACGCCACTGTCCCTGCTGACACCAGGGAGCCCCTGGCCTGTACTGGCCCCTGCCCCCCACCCGGCCTTCTGGAACGTGTTGCCTCACTCAGCACCTGTGTCCTGTCTTGCAACAGATTTTTAAAAATCGTGTTTTCTAAACGTTTTAATAGGGGGCTTTAAAAAGGACACAGAAGCGCTGGGCACCGTGGCTCATGCCTGTAATTCCAGCACTTTGGGAGGTCGGGTTGGGCAGATCACAAGGTCAGGAGTTTGAGACTAGCCTGACTAATATGGTGAAACCCAGTCTCTACTAAAAATATAAAAATTAGCTGGGCATGGTGGTGGGCACCAGTAATCCTAGCTACTCAGGAGGCTGAGGCAAGAGAATTACTTGAACCCAGGAGACCGAGGTTGCAGTGAGCCAAGATCTCATCTGTACTCCAGCCTAGGCGACACAGCAAGACTCCGTCTCAAAGAAAAATAAAAATTGAGAGAGACAGAAGCAGTGTGATGAGAGAGAGAGGGGTACCTGGATGCCCACGTGCCCATACCTGCCCATCCCCCAGCTTCAGTAATGAACACCAGGCCCATTTCCTCTCAGCCACACACCCGACCCCAGGCCCCCACTGGGTTATTTTAAAGCAAATTGTTCCGTATTTAAATTATTTGGTTTTGGGACCCAGAAGAGTTCCTGCACAGATGTGGCTGATGCATGGCTCCTGTCTTACAGCTCTGCGTGGCTCCAAGCCTCCTTGCTGGTCTGGCTGTGTATGCGTTGAAGAAATGAGTGGAATTGCCTGTGGAATTTCCCGCCCTCTGCAAGGTAGTTTGCACCCCTGTGGAGCACCTCGCAGTGCCCTTCACCCTGCACTTCTGCCTGGCGGTCCCCGCGAGCCCGTGCTTAGCCCTGGGGCCGGGCTAAGCAGCCGTGAACACCTGTATCACTGCACATGGCGCCGGGATGGGGCTGCGGGCTGAGACCACTCGCCTGGCTCCCCTTTATAAGGTTTCTCATGGGCTTCTCGCCATCGTGTGAGCAGCCAGCAGGGGTGATGCTAGTCACCACTCTAACCCGCTCCGCGACCTCCTGGCCTTCTCCCACGAGGTACATTTTCCTTGCCAATGATTTGATGACCTTCACAGACCACACAGCCAACGCCTGATCCTCACCCATGCGGCTCTGCCCACAGGGATGAGACGCTGCTGTGGTGCTTCCGAAGGAGCCGTGAGATTTTTCCTCAATGTTTTGTGCTTATGGTATTATTTAATTTGGTTTCAATTCATTGCAGTCATACATGAGATGTGTAACGGTATAAGCTGTATTCATTTCCTGGGGCCACGTAACAAAGTGCCATAGACCAAACAACAGCTTTGGAGGCTGGAGGTCCGAGGTCCAGGCGTGGGCAGGGCTGGCTCCTTCTGCGGCTGCCGGGGAGCTTGTGCTGTGGCCTGTCTCTGTGGCTTGCGATGGTCCTTCCTCGCTGTGCCTCTGCACACAGTCATCCCTCTGTGCGTGGCTGTGCTCCAACGGCTTCCTAAGAGGACACCGGTCAGACGGGATCCGGCCCACCCTGAAGATTTCATTTTAACTTTATTATCATCTCTTTAAAATTTTCCTCCACCGGGCGCCGTGGCTTACGCCTGTAATCCCAGCACTTTGGGCGGATCACGAGGTCAGGAGTTCGAGACCAGCCTGACCAACAAGGTGAAACCCTGTCTCTACCAAAAATACAGAAAAATTAGCTGGGCGTGGTGGCGCACCTCTTTAATCCCAGCTACTCGGGAAGCTGAGGCAGGAGAATCACTGGAACCCGGGAGGCGGAGGTTGCAGTGAGCCGAGATAGTGCTACTGCACTCCAGCCTGGATGACAGAGCGAGACTCTATCTCAAAAAAAAAAAAAAGAAAAAAAGAAAAGAAAAAATAGAAAAAAGAAGAAGAAATTTTTCCTCCAAAATACAGTCCCATTCTGAGTTCCTGGGGATGAGGACTTCAACATATGATTTTGGGAGACACAGTTTGGCCCCTAAGGTAGACGTGGACTTTTGCGACGTGAGTATTTTGCCATCCTCCTCTCAAGGGAGGCGTCCCAGTTTCCTCGGACCCTCTTGCTCAGCCTGGTCATCCTGAGGGCTGTTTATTTTCCTGCATGACAAGATGCTCCAGATCCAGCTTGCACATCTCCTGCTCCGCGTCTCCCAGTGGCCTCTTCTCCAAGCAGGCCTGGTTTCCTTAGTGGAAGGAGGCATTTCGTGGTCACAGTTGGGGAGCTGGCGGGGGGGTCACTGCCACTAGACAGGCCATTCCTTCTAAATCCTTCCTGTGACCAAAGTTACGAAATGCATTCATTTTTTGTCTTTTGGCAAGAGAAAAATGCATCGAGTTCATACTAATATTTCCCATTTAAATGTAAGATTGCAGGGTTTTGTGCAGCTTCTTTGATTTTTTAATTTATATCTCTCTCCTCTTATGCTGAAATCTTGGTTCCTGATGACATCTACATAATGACTTACCGCTTTCTCTCACCGCACGTGATCTGTGTAACAATCAGGTAACGTGGGAGAGACAGGTTGGCCCCAAGATTTTTGCTCTGCCCTCATCAAGGGGGAGAGTCTGTTTTCCCATGTTTTGCATCCGGAATGACCTTATTTGCTTCTTTCTGGAAAGTGCAGCAGACATGATGTGCTGTGACCTTGAAGGCAAGCCCTTAAGAGAGCTTACAGTTTCTGTTTTACACTCTCCAGGATCCTGAGACCGCCAGGCTATGAAGACGTCCGCAGTGAAAAGCTCTTTTGTCCACAGTGGGCCCAGCTTTTCTAGTTGCTCCAGCTGGGCCTGGTGCCTGGGCCTTCACCTGGCTGCAGCCCCCATGAGGCCAGCAAGGGAGCCAGTGTCGACCCCATCATTGTGAGACATATAACGCATTGTGACTCGACGCCACCACATTTCAGCAGGGTCCGTGATGCAGCAAATAGAAAAGTGATTCAGGTGTTGGTACCACCAGCAGAATGGCCCCTTGACAAGCATCTGAAACATGTGACATTGCCTTTGGGCCCAAGGGTAGGTAATGTCTGGGAAGCGGGAAAGGGACCTTTGGAGGCTGGAGAAAGAGTGACCCTTGTCACTTACAAATAAGTGGCCAAACTGTCACCTATGGAAACTTGGAAGGTAAAAGATGTACCTCATGAACTGTGGGATCCGGTGGAGGTTCTTGCCTCTGGACAGAATGTCAAAAGTGACCATCAGCTCTGTCTCACATGTGTGATAAAGAAAGGTGAGCTGGAGAAGGGATCATTCAATTTGCAAGCAGAACTTAAAGATAGAAGGCCCAAGACTAGCTTGCTTGGAAAAGAAAACTGTCACTCATCCCCATTCTCTCCAACTGGTAAAAATATGAAAAGTGAAATGAAACCAGAGCCAAAGATCAAATTAAGGATATATCTGTAATACCCCTTGTTAAGGCTTTTGAAAGACTTATTGCAGTACCTAATAGGCCCTCTCAGCCACACAAAAGGGATTTTAAGAATCCAGAATTGTTCCACAACAGCCACACATGGGCCAAGACAGGGAAAGATCTGTCTGAAAAAACAATTATGCATGTGGCTTTTGAGATATGGTATAAACTTCAATTAGATTCATCGGAAATCCACAAAGTTTTAAAGAGTTGTATTGGTAAAAACACTGTCACTTAGACTAAAAAAAGAGAGTTTAACATGAAAAGAAGCTTCTGGGAAGAAAAAGGTTGATAAATTACTTAGCTACAAATGTGGGTCACTTTTTAAGGAAAAGAAAATAAATCTCAGAGGATGTAGCCAAGAATGAAGGAGAACAATAAATTAGAAAACCAATCCCAGGGAGGAGAGCTGGACCTAATCAAGGAACATTCTTTGCTCTTAGAGTAGAGGATATTGGCTGTGTTTTGTAATTGCCAGGATTGTGACTGCGTGTGCCTCCTGTTCTTCTTCCTCTTTTTGAAGGGGAGTGAATATAGAAGTTTTCCTGTCCCTGACTCACCATTGTACAGGCATCTGTCAAATAGTGTGGGTCTGGTTCCAGATCATCTCAGTAAAGCAAATAATGAGTCACACAATTTTCTTTTTTTTGCATTTAAAAGTTATGTTTATACTAAAGGGCAGTCTATTAAATGTGCAATAGCATTATGTCTGAAAATCAATATAGATACCTTAATTAAATTTTTTAATTGCTAAAAATGCTAATAATTTTTTGAGGCTTCAGTGAATGATAATCTTCTTGCTGATTGGAGGGTCTGGCCAGGACGTTGATGGCTGCTGTCTGATCAGGGTATTGGTTGCTGAAGGCCGGAGTGGCTGTGGTAACTTCTTAAAATGATAAAGTTTGCCACAGTGATCAGTTGACTCTTTTCATGAAAGATTTCTCTGTAGCATGTGATGTTGTTTGATAGCATTTTACCCACAGTTGAACTTTCAAAATTAGAATCAGTCTTCTCACACCCTGCCACTGTTTTATCAGCTAAGTTTATGATCCTATTCTAAATCCTCTGCTGTCACTTCAACAGTGTTCACAGCATCCTCACCAGGAGTAGATTCCATCTCAAGAAACCACTTTCTTTATTCATCCTTAAAAAGCAACTCCTCATCCCTTCAAGTTTTCTCATGAGACTGCAACAGTCCAGTCACATCCTCAGGCTTCACTTCTACTTAGAGATCTCTTTCTGTTTCTACCACATCTCCATTTCCTTCCTCTGTGGAAGCCCTGAACCCCTCAAAGTCATCCATGAGGGCTGGAACCAACTTTTTCCAAACTCCTGTCCACGTTGATACATCTTCAATCACAAATGTTCTTCATGGCATCTAGAATGATGAATCTTTTCCAGAAGATTTCACTTTGCCCAGATCCATTTGAAGAATCACTATCTGTGGCGGCTACAGTCTTACAAAATGTATTTCTTAAATAATGAGACTTGAAAGTTGAAATCCCCTCCTGATGTATGGGCTACAGAGAGGATGTTGTATTACTAGGCATGAAAACAATGTTCATCTCTTTGTACATCTCCACCAGAGCACTTGGGTGGCCAGGGACACTGTCAATGACCAGGAATATTTTGAAAGGAATCTTTTATTTCTGAGCAGTAGGTCTCAACAGCGGACTTAAAATATTCAATAAACTATGCTGTAAACAGATACCTTGTTATCCAGAATGTGTTATTAAACTTTTGGATTTTTGCCAGTGGGATAGGTGGCACGTAGTACCTTGGTGTGGTTTTAATTTGTATCTCTCTGATTATGAGGGAAGGTGAGCTTCTTTTGATATCTTCTAGGGCCATTTTTCCCGACTTCTAACCCCAGGCAGGCTGCTCTCCCAGGCGGGGGCCTCTGGACCTAAGGAATGAGGACAGAGCACCATGACGATGGGGAGCCCTCATTTCCCAGGTGAGCTCAGGTGCCCACTCCAGTGTGCCAAGAGTGTTGCCTGTTTCCTTCCCTAGGTGTTTAGGAGCCTCTGCTTAGAGGAGAGAAGCCTGTAGGGGCCTGGCCTGCCCAAGGCACCATGTTCAGCAGCGGTGCAGGTGTGGCTGTGCGGGTGTGGTGGTGTGGGTGTGGCAGTGCGGGTGTGGTGGTGTGGCAGTGCAGGTGCGGTGGTGTGGTGGTGCAGGTGTGGTGATGCTGGTGTGGCAGTGCAGGTGTGGCAGTGTGGTGCAGGTGCAGCAGTGCAGGTGTGGTGGTGCAGGTGCGGCGGTGCAGGTGTGGCAGTGCGGGTGTGGTGGTGTGGCAGTGCAGGTGCAGCGGTGCAGGTGTGGTGGTGTGGCAGTGCAGGTGTGGCGGTGCAGGTGTGGTGGTGCAGGTGCGGCGGGGTGGTGCAGGTGCGCTGGTGCAGGTGCGGTGGTGCAGGTGTGGTGGTGTGGCAGTGCAGGTGTGGCAGTGCAGGTGCAGTGGTGTGGTGGTGCAGGTGCGGCAGGGTGGTGCAGGTGTGGTGGTGCAGGTGTGACGGTGCAGGTGCGGAGGTGCTCCTGCTGGCAGAGCCTGGTATTGGTGGGGCCTTGTGTCATGTGGGCCCTACAGCAGTGGCTAGTGTTGTCTAATGGCTGTGAAAGCTGGACCCTGGAGGCAGCAAGAGTTGGGCCTGTGAGCCTCCAGGAGGCCCAAGGCAGCTGTGCAGCACAGGGAGAACAACCCAGAGGAGGCCTCTCCCTGGGAACCTTGACATGCAGGCTCTGCTCCTGTCACGCCACCCTCCGCCTGCCCACACCTGCGGAGTCGGACGGCAGGAAGACCAGCCCCTGATGCCTCAGCCTCTGCTGCAACTGGGTCCCTGTAACCCCTCCCCACTCAAAAATGCTGGCTCTGATGGCCCCTGCAGGAAAGGTCCCTTGTTCTCCTTGTTCAGATGTGAGCGTGCAGCCCGGGCCCCAGACGTGCTCTCTGCGTGAGCCCTGAGAAGGCTTGCGATGGAACTGCCTGCCTCCTGGCAGCAGCATCACAGCCTGAGCTGAATCGCCTGCTCTTCCCGGAGGAAACATTTCCTTTTCGTCTCTCGGCAGTCTGGGGAGCCTGGTCTTGAGAAGGCAAGGCTTGGTCTGGCAGGTGTGGGAAGGCATGGCTGTGGGCTAGAACCTGCCACTCGACCCGTGCTCCGGTGAACGATAGACTGGACAGGGCAGGTGGTGGCTGAGGTCCAGCCTGCTGGCCTCGAGGGCTTACTCAGACCAAACCCAGAGCTGGGACTGCTCCACCCGGCAGCCCCCAAATTAAGGCAGAGCCAGTCCCTGGGGGCCCTGTGGCGGACTCCACAACCTAGGCAGCCCAGCCCTGAGGAAGAGGCAGAAAGCCAGACCCTGTTCATCCTCCCAGTGTCATCCTCCCTGGGGTCCTAGAAGCTCAGGCCCACAAGGGACCATGAGCACAGGGCTTGCCAGCTGCCTTCCCCGCACCGGGAAACATCCAGAGTTGAAGGAAGTGTTCCACATGCCCCCCTGGGAGTCAGGAGACCGTGCTCCTTCCAGCCGCAGGCTTGCCCATGCTTCTGGTGTCCCTGTCACCTCCTCAGCTCTGCCCAGCTGGCCTTTCAAATGTAGCAGAGACTTTCTCCCTCCTGCCCAGGAGCTCCCCATGGCAGGGACAGAGCTGCAGGCCATTGTCTCCAGGAGCCTTAAAACCAGAGCTGCTGCTTTTACTTGGCAAGAACATCAGCCCAGCTGCAGCAGACGGCTTCTCCTCCACACAGAGGCCTTGGGAGGATGGGCCAGGAGGGTGGGGCAGCTCCCAGGGGTGGGAGAGTGGGGACATCCCTGAGGTCTTGGTCCTTTCTGTGGCCCACGTTCTTCATTTTTTCTCCCTCTGGTTCTGGGGCCTCTTCCTCCCCACGGGGCCTCCTGTGGCCCCTCCAGCAGGCTCTGTCTGGAGAGGCAGGAGACACTGCCCATCTTCTTGGGGGCTGGGCTGGGACTGGTCAAGCATCAATTCTGCCACATTCTGTGGATCAAAGCCAGTCCCAGAGCCAGCTCAGATCCAAGGGGGTGGGGAAGTAGCCCCCACTTCCCAGCGCAGGGAGGGGTGGCAGGGAGTTTGCCATCCCTTTGGTGCCCCACAGATGCACTTGGCCTCCTGGATATGATAGGGCCTGGCGTTCAGCAGAGGCTCAAGCCAATGTGCTGGGCCCGCCTTCCTTCCATGGCCGCTGGCTCTGGGCTGAGGCTGGAGACCCAAAGCTCCTTCCCGGAGTCCCAGGGCATGAAGGGCTGGGACAGGCCTGTGGTGAGGGTGCCTTCGTCTTATGGGGAGGAGGGGGGCGTGCATTCAGGCCAGACTGAAGAGGCAGCAAGAAGGAATATGGTGGGTAGCCTGAGCCAGCACCACCTCCACCCCCTCCACCCCCCTACCTCCACCCCCTCCACCCCCACCTTCACCTCCTCCACCCCCACCTTCACCTCCACCCCATCCTCCACACCCTGCCCACCCCTCACCTCCACACCTTCCCCACCCTCCACCTCCAGCACACCCTCCCCACCCCCACCTCCACCCCTCCACCCCCTCCACCCCCACCTCCACCCCTTCCACTCCCACCTCCACCCCCTCCACCCCCCACCTCCACCCCCTCCACCCCCACCTCCCCCCCTTCCACTCCCACCTCCACCCCTTCCACCCCCACCTCCACCCCCTCCACCCCCCACCTCCACCCC
>CAUYLG010009777.1:0-11098 GCA_963573385.1 Cacajao melanocephalus
AGGAGTGTTCTAGATACAAATGTCATCAGCAGGAGAAGTATAGAGGGGAATAAAAGGGAGAGGAGGAGAACATATGCCCTTACAGAAAATATCTGATTAAGGTGGGGACAGTGAGGGGTAGGGAGTTGGGGAGGTATACCACGGGGAGAAATGCCAGATATAGGTGATGAGGATGGAGGCAGCAAATCACATTGCCATATATGTACCTATGCAACAATGCTGCATGTTCTTTACATGTACCCCAGAACCTAAAATGCAATAAAACATATATATTAAAAAAAAAAAAAAACCTGCTTGCTAAGGTTCACCTTTGCTGCTTGCCTCACAGACTGTAGAGACAGTTTCTCCTGATCCCCCCAGAAACTATTACACTTTGCTTGGCGTCCTAGCCTTTCTCAACTCTAAGCATTTTTCTAGGCTTGGTTTGCCTGAGAATATTACTTTTTGGGCATCTCATCACCCATCTTCATAAGGAAATAGGAACACAGATACAAACAAACTTTTCTTCAGCCTTTCTGAGTTGAGGCAGTCTTCATTACAAAACGAAGTTTATAGAAAAAAAGCCATATTCTTTAAAATAATAGTAATAGCAATAGTTTGTTTTAGTTTCTGGCCCTTATTTCCCCTACTTCTACAGAAATCTGTATATTAGAATTCTCTGGTGGGATTAAAATGTTTTTTATAATGAAAAAAAAAGAAAATATCTCATTAATAAAATGGCACTACCACCTCCACTAGGAAGTAAATAAACAGAAGCAAAGTTAGTTAAGATGGTGTCATATAAACACTGATAATTCATTATCTAAATACCACACTCAAACGTTTATATAGGTAACTTCATTGTCAATGACTGATGTCAGTTAATGGGACTGTTAAGACAAAGATGTTAATCAAAAAAACAAAAAGATTCCCAAGATACGTGTTATTACCAGCCTAAAACATACATTTTATGTTGAAATATATCATCTTTAGGTATTTTAAATAATTTTATTAGAAATCATTCTATTTTGGCCAGATGCAGTAGCTCACACCTGTAATCCCAGGGCTTTTGTAGGCCCAGACAGGAGGATAGCTTGAAGCCAGAAGTTTGGGACTAGCTTGAACCACGTAGTGAGACGTCATCTCTAGAAAAAAAAAAATCAAAAAAGCTAGCTGGGCATGGTGATGAACACTTGTAGTCCTAGCTACTCAGGACGCTGAGATGGGAGGATTGCTTGAGCCTAGGAGGTAGAGTCTGCAGTAAGCCAGGATTGTGCCACTGCACTCCAGCTTGGGCACCAGAGCAAGACCCTGTCTCAAATCTGTGAGACCCTGTTTCAAAAAGAAAACAATAAAAGAAATTATTCTACTTTCGAGTTAGCCAAGTAATCTATCACCTTCTAAGAAAACTCAAGAGTTTTGAAGATCATCATGTATAATCTATCCCTTGATCAAAAGGTACATACATTTTTGCCATGTGCTTGTACAAAAAATACAACAGAATATGTTACACAGGTGTGATATAAAGTGTACGACCATGCTGAGGTTAGCCATCCCTTTTATTTCTAGAATACCTCAAAGGCAAGATTTTGTGCAAAGGCAATAGAACTGAGGAGAGTGGATGCAAATTTGACTAAATTTTCTGTTAACATTGTTTCATCAGTTTTAAAAATTAAACTGTAGATAATTTATAATAGCCTTAGATGTTTTTCTTTATGGGTTTGGGCAAATTAGATTTCATTCCATCTGGGATTTCTTAGAATTAAAAGTTAGTATATTCTGAAACAGCCATTTCTAACAGTCGACACAGAACTGTAGCTACAAAAAAAAGAAAAGAAAACCCCCTCTGTAGGTTAAGAATTTAATTAAACTGCAACAAAGCCAAGGGCAAGAATTGCAAATTCATACCTTCTGAACTTTACAAATTTACACCAATCTAGCCTTTTAAATTAACATTGGCACACTATCCCAATGAAAAGAAATCCGTCAATTGCCTATGTCTTTATTTATATCCAGTACTTAGCCACAGGAGGAAAAATCAGTATCAAATGTTCAAGTACTTACTATATCCTAACTTATATGTAAGGTACTCTATGGGCTCTTTGCCTCTTAAAGGTGTATAACAAAACAGCCTCTAAAAATGATTTTTGAAAAATTTGTTCTTCACTTGCTCTTCGAACTTAAGTTATCAAAAATAATACCCCAAAAGAGTGAGTAGACCTGAAACATGACCCTAACCATCTACTCTTATACCTTGCAATTGAAAGCAAACAGCCTGTCAGAGGCAAATGAAATTTATTCTGTGCAGGCAAGAACCCTACACCCAAACATGTAACTTTCTTAGACACATTTATATAGTGAAGTTAAAAATAATATGAATGATTATGACAGAACTCATTACTTATATCTGGTATTTCTGTTTATGAATGTATATAACCAATTCTCATGTATACAGATAGTCTCAGACCTTTAACTTTATTCATTCAGAATATTAAATCAAAGAATTTTTCTCCATCTAAATCTATTTTTAAACAAAAATGACTGGTATGATTGAAGAATGGTAAGAAAACTCACATCAGTTATACTAGAGATAATCCAGAGACATAGTATGAAATTAAGAGACTCCTGGGAAACTTCAAAGGTTTCACTGAAGACATATAGCTTTGATGGATTCTGAACCACTCTTTTCCCATTCTGCTTAAATAATTATATATCTATCAACTGAAAGTGAATTACAAAATGTCATTTGATCAGTCAGTTAACATGATGAAGTGAACCCTAAGTCCAGGTATTCCTGCTATGAAACAAAACATCAGGGTTCTTTAAGAACAGTAAAGAATATTAATGTAACACATAAAATAATTCCATTATAAAATTGCACTTCTAGTAAGCATAAGGCGAACGCTTATAGGTCAAACTATATTTTCGCTTTAAATAATAAAATTGAAGATATATTTTTGAAGTGCAAATACAAATGACGAATATGATAGATCTTTAAAATGTCTTATTTTTTACATTGTCCTTTAAAGTGTTTATTCTCTATGAAGCAACAATTCAATTTTTAGAAATGTATTCTAAGAAAATAATTAGAATTTTACCCAAGTAAGAGATTTTGTCACAGCATTATTTATAAGAATAAAATTATATAAACAGTCTACCCATCTGCCACTAAAAGAAGAATTTTAGATAATGGCAAATCCATATAACAAAATTTATTTATTCTTTAAAAATTATGTTTTCAAACACTTTTTAATATCTTAAGAAATGTTCATGATATAATATTAAATTAAAAAGTAAGATACAAAATAGAATATTATTTTCTAACATTTTGTATGTATAAACATACAAAAAAGGGGCTAAAATAAAATGGCAGCAGTGCTTCTCTTTGCATAGTAAGATCCTATAGTTTCCTTTTCATACTATAACATAGTATACTATAATATTATATATTATACATATTTATAATGATAAATGTGATATTTTCATTCAGCATACAAATATTTATTAATTATTAATTTTATCTAAACTTCCTAATACTCAAGATATCAATGAGTAAGAACTATATTTACACAAAAATATGTTGAAACTGAATTCAGAAAATTTCATTCCAAAAATCTTGCTTATGTGTCAACTCCAATGAGCCAACTACTATTTTTTATATTTGTTGCTATTTTGTTTTGTCAATAGCTTTTAATTCAAGTAGTTAGTACTCCCAGGGATTATGTTTAATTTTTTGTTTTTTTCTTTGGGGTTATTATTATCATTATTAGTTTTTTCTTCTCTGGAAATTGTGTTTTGTCCTTCCACTCATTATATTATTAGTAATCATTAACCAGGATTAGCTAACTAATTAATTTATTTAAGATCCAGATGCCATTTATGAGATAAATGCCTGTATCACCTAACAGCAACATTTTCCAAGTGACATCTATGAAAAAAAGGTCTCACGCTGGGCGCGGTGGCTCACGCCTGTAATCCCAGCACTTTGAGAGGCTGAGACAGGCCAACTGCTTGAGGCTCAAGAGTTCAAAACCAGCCTGGGCAACATGGCAAAACCCCATCTCTGCAAAAATACAAAAATTAGCCGGGTGTGGTGGAGCACACCTGTGGTCCCATATAGTTGGGGAACTAAGGCAGGAAGATCACTTGGGCCTGGGAGGATCACTTGATCGTGGGAGGTCAAGGCTGCAATAAGCTGTTCCCACCATTGCACTCCACCCTGGGCAACAAAGTGAAACCCTGTCTCAGAACAAAACAAAACAAAATTCTTATCATTAATAAGTTTAGAAAACACTGCCTAATCACTCCTACCATATGCCAACTTGGAGAATCAGAATTTATACATGGATGTGATTAGAGTGGTCCTGCTGTATTAAGAGCATATATAGCTATACTTAACCCACTGTTTGCAGAATTTATTTTTTACAGAATCCTTTCTTAGAATTTATCTTTTAATAATCTCTGGAAATTGTGTTCTGAGACAGTGCTTAACAAGTTTAATCTACAAAAAAAAATTGTCTGGGGTTATTACCGCAATCATAATCTGACCCAGTAGGTCAAAGATGAGAACTAAGATTCTGCATTTCTAACAATCTGCACAGTGTAAACAGTTCTGCAGGTCTGCTGACTGCACTTTGAGTTTCAGTGCTAGAGGGAACATACTTTAGGAACCAAACCAAAGTCCCCCCACACACAATTTTACCATTTACCCGATGTTTATTGAACATACAGATACTGTGTGGGCATGGCATCAGACAAATACCCAATGAAGGCTTTAAAAATAATATTTTTAAAAAACAGTTTTTGCTTAGAGAAATGGCTTATTTTCCCACAAAGATTAATTCGTAGTCTGAACTTCCTGGTTTAATAAAAACATTGCTGAATAGGTGCTTAACATTAAATACCTGTGGTGCACGCTGGGCCCTTGGCTCTAATAAACTCAGACAGCAGCTTATTTGCATGGAGCACCTTGTTTAGGCTTTTGAAAAGTTCATAACTGTCTTTTTATGTTAACTCTCAGACCAAGAGAAAACTCTAGTTAATTCTCTAAAGCTTAATAGTCTTGAAAACATATCAAAGATTTTAAACATATATGTATACTTAAAATGTGTATTAAAGTACGTATTTTAAAAGATATGTGTATCTTTTTTCAAAAGAAATAATCATGGGATTGCATTGCTTAAATTTCACTTTCTCTAAGGAAATGGTCTCAACCAGGGCAATTTTAAGCCTCAGGGATGTTTAACAATGTCTGGTCACATTTTTGGTTGTCACATGGGAGGACAGGTGGGGAGTGTTTCTGAAATCTAGTGGTTAGAGGTCAGAGATGCCGCTGAACATTCTACAATACACACAACAGTCTTCCACAACAAAGAATCAGCTGGTTCAAAACGTCAGTATTGCCAAGTTTCAGAAATCTTGCTCCAAGGCCGAGTACTTGTGCCATTTCTTAGTACTGCCCTTGACAAATGCAGGACATGTATTGGAAAACCTTAAAAAAGAGCATCCCAAGCCCCAGATCCTTTTAACCTGGGGTACATTGAATTCTGATTTGTAAATGAAAGAGAAGAGAGAAACTACCGATTGCTGACTCTCCTAAGAAGAAGGCATTTATGCAGAATATGAAAAAGTCCAGTGGCCTTAGTCTCTGTCCTAGGGAGGGAGGTAGAGTAATAATGGGCCCTTATTAGAGTTGGTAACTGTGCCACTTTTCATGTGTCCATTTCAGATTTCTCTAGAACAGTAAAAGGCTAATCTTGCCCAGCGGTCCTTTAGAAAACTACAGTTTCCAATAGGGTGCCTGAAGAGTTGTAAAAAGTGGCAGTCTTCACATACGGAAGCTGTGTGACAGGAGGTGATGTGCTTAACCTCCTTGTTCATATAGAGCTGAGTTGCAGAATACACAATGGTGGTACTGAATTGCTTTCTGCCCAAATGCTCTTGCTATTTAACATTTAGATGCAGATCATTTTCACATCCTCCATCCCCAACATTAAGACTGTTTTAAAGACTGTCAGACATTCACTAGGTATAAGAACAAAGTGAGATTAGAAATTGGGCTAGAGGAATCAGGAATATGTGGAAAGAGGAAAGTGGTCAGAAAAAATTCTAGGCTGGCATAGATTGGGAATCCCTACCCAAAGCCCAAGGAAACAAGAGTAGACATCCACAAGAATTGCTTATTCAGATTTCACCATAAATGGAGTCATAAAATGTTACATAGGTCCAAGCAACTCTATATAAACTTTTCATTATGAAGAGCCCAGAAATTAAGAGTTGGGCAGGACATATGCTTATAGGGGATGAACAGACGTCTTGCCCTTTTTTTTTTTTAGAAAGCGAGATGAAGTCTTGTTATGTTTCCCAGGCTAGATCCATTTTTATAAATATACTGGAAAAACAAAATTACTGTGTTATCGTCTCAATTTTATAAACATATAAACTCACTAGAGTGACCACAGGAGGTATGTTTATTGAGAAATCTATATTTAAAATTTTAACATATCAATGTGTTTATAAAATTTACATAAATTGAATTTGGAAAAGATGGGTAATGCTGCATTCTTTGACGTGTAGACTAACATATAAGAGATTTACTAATACACTAACATGAATTTGGAAGTGAAAAACAGCTGGACATAGAAGGAGATAAATGACCAGATTTAAAATGTGCTATAATGTGCTTGCAAAAATTAACACAGTTGTATCTGGAGAGAAATATTGCTACTGTGGGTTTATTGGCATGTGGAATAATGGAGGTCTTGGAGTAAACATCAATTGAATGTGGTGATAGTTGGACAGGACAGAACTCAGAATGTTAAGAGTTTCCATAGCTTGAACTCAGCTGAAACAGCAGAGGTGATAATGCTGCATGCCAGGGGCACTGGAGATTGCTGGACAGCTAGGCCATTGCAATCAGTGAAAATAAGGTGTGCTGGGCAGAATAGTAAGTGGCCAAGGTATTTCTAAGAACAGTAGAGGCATAAAAATGGAACTGGACTGAGAAAGAGGGCAGGAATCAGTGTGCACGTCCATCAGGGTCTGACGTGGCAATGAGTCACAATTATACCAGAGAATTGAACATGACATTAGACTTTGAAAAGATTTTACATAAAAAGAAAAATCTTACAGTGCCTGCTAGGCAATTTGACATTAATAATTGAAGACGTTACAATACAAGAGCAGTATTTCCCAAACCATGCTCTCTGGCCCACCTACATCAGAATTATCTCAGTGCACAGTTAGTTAAAGCACAGATATCTTAGTACCACAATAGGTCTGAATCAGAAACTCCTTGCCGGGCACAGGGAAAAGCTTTTTTAGTAAGTTTTCAGTGCAACTGAAATGCACCAAAAATAAGATGCACTGGACCTAATATGAAGGCCACACCCTGATCCGCTGTCACAGATCAACACTTGAAGTACTCAAGGACAGTGATGGACAGGGATCAGCAGCCACAGCCTATGCAGTATTGCCTGCAGCATAGGCTGTTAACACGAAGGTCATCCTCAGGAGCCGCGGATGACCATATCTTAAATAAACGACTTCCTGCATTTATTTTTTTCTGCTACAATTACAATAAAATATCATGTGAAATAGAAAGTATCTCATAAGGTTATAATTTTAGACTTTGTATTAATTTAGTGGGGTGAAAACATGACTTGGTTTTCATAGGTTTATTTTCCTTAGAAAACAAATGTCTGGAAGATAGCCTGTCCTCCAGATTTTGTGTTTTTTTGTTTGTTTGTTTAAGAGCTTTATGTTATTTTATTTAAGTTTTTTTTTCTTTCTCAGGTAGATTTCATTCCCAGGTAGACTAGATTCTTGAGGGAAAGAATATTGTAATGTTTCTCTATACTGAAATTATTCTCAACAAATATTTGAGAGAATTAGCAGAGTATTAGAAAAAATATGGTAGAAAAAATGCCTGGTTAAAAAATAATATAAAATCATCAAACACTATTTCCTATTCAAACAAGAACCAATTAGAAAATGAAAGAAAAAAAATCACTTAAACGTATAACAGGAAAAACAAATGAAAATCTAGAAGAGAGATCCAAAATGGCCAAATAGGAACAGCTCTGGATTGCAGTTCCCAGCGAAAACACAAAGGGTGAGTGATCACCACACTTCCAAACCAATTATTACTGCCCACAGACCAGGAGATTTGCAGGCAGAAAAGTGCCACAGTTTTCCAGCATGGTTGTTTCACCCAGCACAGGGGGTCTCTGCACAAAAACACAATTCTGGGTGCCGTTTCAACTGGTGACTGGAACGCCTGGGAGATAAAGTCACCCACTCGACTGAAGAAGGGGGACTGAAACAGGGAACCAGGCGATCTGGCTTGGCTGGTCCCACCCCCACAAAGACCAGCAATCTGAAACGCTCTGATTGAGAGTTTCACAGCAAGCACAGCTGGACCCACGATGGTCCAGCTCTGTCACGGGAAAGGCGTCTGCCACTACTGAGGAAGTCCACCATTACTGAGGCAGTCTGCCATTACCAAGGCAATCCACGATTACCGAGGCAATCCTTACCGAGGCAGTAGCCATTACAGAGACAGTCCGCCATTATTGAGGCTGACAGCCATTACCAAGGCAGTTCTAACTATACCCCAGTCAACAAAACTGCAAGGAAGTTCACACAGCAGATGGGCAGAGCCCACAGCAGCTCAGCAACACCTCTGCTGGCAGACTGTGACTAGGCTAACTCCTTGCTGGGAAGGGCATCTCTGAAAAAAGGCAGCAGAATGACAGGAACTTATAAATAAAGCCACACCTTCCCAGCACAGAGAAACAGGGAAAAAAAGGTAGTTATGAGATCCGCTGCAGCAGACTTAAATGTACCTCCCGAGCAGCTCTAAACAGAGCAACGGAGCTCACAGCTCAGCACCTGAGGTCCTATAAGGGACAGACTGTCTCCTCAAGAAGCTGCCCGGACCCATATAATCAAAGAGACACCTCATAAAGGAGAGTTCAGGCTGATATCTGGCAGGTATCCTTCTGGGACAAAGATACCAGAAGAAGAAACTGGCAGCAACCCTCACTGTTCTGCAGCCACTGCAGGTGATCCTCAGGCAAGCAGGGTCTGGAGTAGACCTCCAGCAGTCCTACAGCAGGGGGGCCTGACTCCTAGAAGGAAAACTAAGAAACAGAAAGAAATAAATTCATCAGCAACAAAAAGGAAGTCCACTCAGAGACCCCATCTGAAAGTCACCAACCACAAAGACCACAGGTAAATAAATCCACAAAGATGGGAAGAAACCAAGAGCAAAAAGGATGAAAATACCAAAACCAGAATACCTCACCTCCTCCAACGGATCAAAACTCCTCACCAGCAAGGGAACAAGGCTGGATGGAGAACGTGTCTAATGAATTGACAAAAACATGCTTCAGAAGGTGGGTAATAACAAACTTCTCTAAACTAAAAGATCATGTTGTAACCCAATGTAAAGAAACTAAGAAACTGAACCTGAATGCAACGGAGAGAATGAATCCAAGCTGGAAAACACTCTTCAGGATATTATCCGGGAGGACTTCCCCAACTTAGCAAGGCAGGCCAACATTCAAGTCCAGGAAATACAGAGATCATCACAAAGATATTCCTCAAGAAAAGCAACCTCAAGGCACATAATTTTAAGATTCACCAGGGTTGAAATGAGGAAAAAATGTTAAGGGCAGCCAGAAAGAAAGGTTGTGTTACCCACAAAGGGAAGCCCGTCAGACTCACAGCAGATCTCTCAGCAGAAACCCTACAACCCAGAAGGGAGTGGGGGCCAATATTCAACATCCTTAAAGAAAAGAACTTTCAACCCAGAATTTCATATCCAGACAAATTAAGCTTCATAAGCAAAAGAGAAATAAAATCTTTTATGAACAATCAATTGTTCAGAGATTTCATAACCACCAGGCCTGCTTTATAAGAGCTCCTGAAAGAAGCACAGAACATAGAAAGAAATAACCAGTACCAGCCACTCCAAAAATGTACCAAACAGTAAAGAGCATTGACACAATGAAGAAACTGCATCAACTAATGGGGAAAACAACCAGCTAGCATCAAAATGGTAGGATCAAATTCACACATAACAATATTAACCTTAAATGTAAATGGGCTAAATACCCCAATCAAAACACACAGACTGGCAAATTGGATAAAATGTCAAAATCCAATACAGGAGCACCCAGATACATAAAGCAAGTTCTTAATGACCTACAAAGAGACTTAGACTCCCACACAATAATAGTGGGAGACTTTAACACCCCATTGTCAACATTAGACAGATCAAACAGACAGAAAATTAACAAGGATATCCAGGACTTGAACTCAGACCTGGAACAAGGAAACCTAATAGACATTTATAGAACTCTCCACCCCAAATCCATAGAATATACATTCTTCTCAGCACCACATCACACCTACTCTAAAATTAACCACATAATTGGAAGTAAATCACTCCTCAGCAAATGCAAAGGAACAGAAATCATAACAAACAGTCTCTCAGACCACAGTGCAATCGAGTTAGAACTCAGAATTCAGAAACTAACTCAGAACCGCACAGCTTCATGGAAACTGAACAACTGGCTCTTGAATGTTGACTGGATAAACAATGAAATGAAGGCAGAAATAAAGATGTTCTTCGAAACCAACGAGGACAATGACACAACGTACCAGAATCTCTGGGACACATTTAAAGCAGTCTCTAGAGGAAAATATATAGCAATAAGTGCCCACATGAGAAGCAAGGAGATATCTAAAATTGACACCCTATCGTCAAAATTGAAAGAGCTAGAGGAGCAAGATCCAAAAAACTCAAAAGCTAGCAGAAGACAAGAAATAACTAAGATCAGAGCAGAACTGAAGGAGAAAGAGACACAAAAAACCCTTCAAAAAATCAATAAATCCAGGAGCTGGTTTTTCGAAAAGATCAACAAAATAGACCACTAGCTGGATTCATAAAAAAGAAAAGAGAGAATAACCCAATAGATGCAATAAAAAACGAGAAAGGGGATATCACCACAGATTCCACAGAATTACTGTTTTTCTATTGCAATTTAGCTGTCTTGATAAGTCAGCTCTGTCTAGGTAGCAGGCAAGGTGAATCCATTGGGTGGTTACATTT
>CAUYLG010009778.1:0-18219 GCA_963573385.1 Cacajao melanocephalus
ATGTATGTTTTGTGGATTTGGGGTGGAGAGTTCTGTAAATAATTGTTAAGTTTACTTGTTCCAGGTCTGAGTTCAAGTCCTGGATATCCTTGTTAATTTTCTATCTCGTTGATCTGTCTAATATTGACAGTGTAATGTTAAGGTCTCCCACTATTACTATGTGGGAGTCTAAGTCTCTTTGTAAGTCATTAAGAACCTGCCTTATGTATCTGGGTGTTCCTGTATTGGGTGCGTATATATTTAGGATCGTTAGCTCTTCTTGTTGCATTGATCCTTTCACCACCACATAATGTCTCTCTTTGTTTCTTATGGTCTTTGTTGCTTTAAAGTCTGTTTTATCAGAGACAAAAATTGCAGCTTCTGTTTTTTTTTTTTTTTCTTTCTCTCCATTTGGTTGGTATGTCTTCCTCCATCCCTCTGTTTTGAGTCTTTGTGTATCCTTGCATGTGAGATGGGTCTAGATAGAGCATACCGATGGATTTTAGCTTTTTATCCAATTTGCCTGTCCGTGTTTCTTTCTCTTGTCTGGTTGCTCTGGCCAGGACTTCCAACACTATATCAAACAGGAGTAGTGACAGTGGGCATCCTTACGTGTGCTGGTTTTCAAGGGGAATGCTTCCAGCTTTAGCTCATTCATTATGATGTTGCTATGGGTTTGTCATAGATGGTTCTTATTATTTTTATGTATGTTTCTTCAATATCTAGCATATTGAGAGTTTTTAACATGAAGGGGTGTTGAATTTTATTTAGTATCAAAAGTCTTTTTTGGATCTATTGAGATAATCATAATTTTTGTCTTTAGTTCTGTTTGTGTGATGAATAACATTTATTAATTTGCGTATGTTGAACGAACTTTGCATCCCAGAGATAAAGCCTAGTTGATTGTGATGGGTAAGCTTTTCGATGTGCTGCTGTATTCAGTTTGCAAGTATTTTGTTGAGGATATTTGCATCATTGTTCATCAATGATACTGGCCTGAGGTTTTTTCTTTTTTGTTGTGTCTCTGCCAGGTTTTGGTATCAGGATGATGCTAGTCTTATAGAGTTAGTTGGAGAAGTATTCTTTCTCCTGAACATTTTGAAGTAGTTTCAGTAGGAATGGAACCAGCTCTTCTTTGCACATTTGGTAAAATTAGGCTGCAAATCCAACTGGTTCTGGGCTTTTTGTTTGTTTGTTTGGAAAGCTATCTATTACTGATTCAGTTAGCTTGCTATTGGTCTGTTCAGGGAATCAGTTACTTTCTGGTTCAGTTTTGGGACGGTGTATGTGTCCTGGAATTCGCCCATCTTTCTTAGGTTTTCTAGTTTGTGTGCATAGAAGTATTTATAATAGTCTCCGATAATTGTTTATATTTCTATGGGGTGATTATATCCCCCTTATCATTTCTGATTGTGTTTATTTGAATCTTCTCTCTTTTCTTCTTTATTAGTCTAACTAGAAGTCTATTTTATTAATTTTTTCATAAAACAAGATCTTGGATTCATTGCTCTTTTGAATTTTTTTGTGTGTGTCTCTATCTCCTTCAGTTCAGCTCTGATTTTGGCTATTTCTTGTCTTCTGCTAGCTTTGAGTTTGGTTTGATCTTGGTTCTCTAGTTCTTTTAGTTGTGATGTTAGGTTGTTAATTTGAGATCTTTCTAACTTTTTGGTGTGGGCATTTAGTGCTATAAATTTCTCTCTTAATGCTGCCTTACCTGTGTTTCAGAGATTCTAGTATATTTTATCTTTGTTCTCATTTCCTTCAAAGAACTTCTTGATCTTTGCCTTAATTTCATTATTCACCCAAAAGCCATTCAGAAGCAAGTTAATTTCCATGTAATTGCATAGTTTTGAGTGATTTTTTAGTTTTGACTTCTATTATTATTGCATTGTAGTTTGAAAATGTGTTTGGTATAATTTTGGTTCTTTTGTAATTGCTGAGAATTGTTTTATTTCTGATTGCATGGTCAATTTTAGAGTTTGTACCATGTGGTGATTAGAAGAAAGTTTATGCCGTTGTTTTGGGGTGGAGAGTTCTGTAGAGGTGTATCAGATCCACTTAATCCAATGTTAAGTTTAGGTCTTGAATATCTTTGTTAATTTTCTGCCTCAGTGATCTTCTACTACTGTCTGTGGAGTGCTGAAGTCTCCCACTACTATTGTGTGAGAGTCTAAGTCTCTTTATAGGTCTCTAAGAACTTGCTTTATGAATCTGGGTGCTCCTCTATTGGGTGTATGTATATTTAGGATAGTTAGCTCTTCCTGATGAATTGATCCCTTTACCATTGTGTAATGCCCTTCTTTGTCTTTTTTGATCTTTGTTGGTTTAAAGTCTATTTTGTCAGAAACTGGGATTACAACTCTTGCTTTTTTTTTTTCTGCTTGTTTCCCATTTGCGTGGTATATTTTCCTCCATCCCTTTATTTTGAGCCTATGGGTGTCATTGTGTGTGAGATGGTTCTTTTAAGACAGCATTCCATTGGGTCTTGCATTTTTATCCAGCTTGCCACTCTGTGTCTTTTACATTCAAGTATTAATATGTGGATTTGATCTTGTCAACATGGTTTTAGCTGGATATCATGCCAGCTTGTATGTTTGCTCAGTGTATTTCACTGTGTTTCTGTATTGGCTGATAATAGTTTTTTCTTTCCATATGTAGTGCTCCTTTCAAGATCTCTTGTTAGGTGAGTCTGGTGGTAAAAAACTCCCTCAGCATTTGCTTATCTGAAAAAGATTTCTCATTTACTAGGGAAGTGTAGTTTTACTGAATATAAAATTCTTGGTAGAAGAGTTTTAAGACAACGTTGAATATAGGCTCCAATATATTCTAGCTTTTAGGGTTTCTGCTGATAAGTTCACTGTTAACTGGATTGAGTTTCCTTTATAGGTGACCTGTCCTTTCTCTCTAGCTGCCTTTAACATTTTTCATTTCATTTTGACCTTGGAAAATCTGATGGTTATGTTTCTTGGGGATAATCTTGTATAAAATCAGGCAGGGGTTCTCTGTATTTCCTGAATGTGACTATTAGCCTCTCTAGCTAGATTGGGGAAGTTCTCATGGATGATATCCTGAAATATGTTTTCCAAGCTGTTTTCTTTCTCCCTATTCCTTTCAGAGATGCCAATGATTTATGTATTTGGACTCTTTACATAATCTCATATTTCTCAGAGGTTTTGTTTATTCCTTTTTATTCTTTTTTTTTTAATTTTTGTCTGACTAGCTTATTTCAGAGAGCTAGTCTTCAAGTTCCAAGATCCTTTCCTCAGCTTGATCTGTTTTGCTGTTAATATTTGTGATTGCATTGTGAATTTCTTACAGTGTGTTTTCAGCCCTATCAGATGTGTTAGGATCTTTTTCTTGTACTGGCTATTTTATCTGTATCATTGTATTGTTATTCTTAGTTTCTTTGGATTGGCTTTTGCCATTCTCCTGAATCTCAGTAGTCTTCATTCGAATCCATAGTCTGAATTCTACTTCTGTCATTTCAACTAACTCAGCCTGGTTAAGAACCCTTGTTGGAGAATTAGTGTATTTGGAGGAAATAGATACTTTGGCCATTTGAGTTGCCAGAGTTCTTGTGTTGGTTCTTCCTCATCTCTGTGTGTGGATGTTCCTCTAACTGCTGAGCTGCCTCTGATTAAAAAGGTTAGATGGGGGTAGGGTGGTTGTGCTAGTGTCTCAGGTCAGGTGGCCCTGATCAGTGAGAAGTGAGGTCTGGGACCTGTGTGGAGAATAGCGTAGCCACTTTTTTTGTGAGTTGGGTACTCTGTGCTAGGTGAATGCAGATCCCCTGGTCTCCACGGACTTCCAGAGCCACCTAGCCACTTTTCTGTCGGGCTACTGCAGTATGCTGGGGTCTGCTCTAGTCCCTAGTCACCTCAATTTCCAGCATCTGTTGGCAGCCTGAAGATACCAGTTGGGGTGGTTGTAGCCTTTCTTTGGGGGATTCTGCCTGATGAAGAGAAATGGGGTCCAGAACCCATGTGAAAAAGTAGTCTAGCTACTCCACAGAACTGCTGCATTGTGCTGGAGGACAGCTCCAGTCCTTAGTTGTCTCAGACTCCCACTTCCTTGAGTCAGGGAGGTTCCCCTGACTCTGTGTTGCTCCCTGTTGGGCAGTCATTCAGCCTTGCTTTTCTCTTTTCTCCATGGGTTGAGCTATTCCTCCTGAATCCCAATGACTGTACCTGGATGTTTCAGTTGAAGGTGCTATGTTTACTTGCTCCTCCTATTTCTCTCTGTGAGAGTGGCACACACTAGCTGCTTCTAGTTGGCCATTTTGGCCAGCCTCTCCTTGTTACATTTTTAATGTTATCAAATCTCTACTGATATCTCATTTTTCATTCCTGACATTGGTAATTGGTATTTTCTCTCATGCTTCCTCAATAATTTTTAATACTTTTGAAGAACCAACTTTGGATTTTAATGCTTTTCTCTACTGAGCATCTGTTTTCTACTTATTTATCTCTACTTTGTCTATACTATTTTTAAACTTTTTTTCCTCTGGATTTAATTTGATGTGACTTTTCCTAGTTTGTTAAGATAGAAGATTACATCATATTTTTCCTACTTTCTTCTTTGCTCATATGAATTTAAAGCTATATATTTTTCATGAAGTAATATTTTAGATGCATCTGACATATGTTTATTATAATCCAGTTCAAAATATTTTATAATTTTCTATTTTTTTTGACCTATGGGTTATTTAGAAGGATATTATTTACTTAACAATCATTTAGGGATTTTCTATTTATCTTTTTGTTATTGATTTCTAATTAAATTTCATAGGTGTCAGTAAATGTGCTCTGCATTGTTTTAATTCTTTGTATTTGTTGAGTTACCACTTATACTTCAGCATATAATTGACTTTTCAAATATTTCATGTGCAGTTAAAATGAATGTGTGTTTTGCTATTTGTTGGCCATAATGTTCTGTATATGTCAATTAGGTCAACTTAATTAATCATGTTTTTATTGATATTTCATCTGCTTTTTTTATCAGTCACTGAAAGAAGTGTGCTAAATATTCAGTTGTGACTGAAGACCTGTTTTTCTTAAAATTCTGCTATTTTTTCCTTTATACATTTTAAAGCTATTTTATTATTTGCATATGCATTCAGAATTGTTATATCTTACTATTGAATTGCCCTTTTTATTTGAATGAAATGTTACTCTTTGTCTCAACTCCTCCTTCTTACGTTAAACTCTCTTTAGTGTAATATTAAGATAGCTTTCTTTTGATTAATATTTTCATACTACATCGTTTTTTCATTCTCTTACTCTCAACCAGTTTTTTTTTTATAATTAAAGTGTGTCTCTTACAAACAGTATAAAAGTGGATATTTTAATTTAGTCTGGCACACTTTGCCTTTTAATTGGAGTCGTTATTTACATTTAATGAATTAACTTCATAGTTGTATTTAAGTGTATCATCTTTCCTGATAGCTTTGCATTTCTTCCTTTGTTCTTTGCTTATTTATAATTTCCTGCCTTATTTTACATAAATTAAGAATTTTGTGCTTTAGTTAAGCAGACATGTATTTTTTAGACTGATTTATTATAGTCTACCTTAAGTTGGTAGCTTTACCAATTCCTGAATAATGCAAGAGACATACCACATACTGCCTCCTTTTTTCCCTCTCTGTCATTTGCACAATTATTATTCTTATTGCATATGTGATGCATTTTATTTTGTGTAGGGCTTGAGGGAACATGACTGTTAAATATTTATAAAGCAACTCTGATTTTCCACAGTGCTTAAGATATCATGCATGGGCTCTGAAGTAAACCTGGTTTCAAACTTTTACTTTGCTTATGGCCAAAGGTACTGTTGGCAGATTACTAAATTTCTCTGGGATTTCAGCTTCCTTAACTGATTAAATATAGGGAAGAAAATCTAAGTATGGAATGATTATATGATTAAAATAAATAACATAATATTTTTAATTCTATATATTTTAAGTATCCTAAAACATGATTAGTAGTAGTTTAAAATTCTTGTCTATTTACACACATATTTACACTTAGTTTTCTCTGTGCCCTTTCCAATCCCATGCTTCCATCTGGGATCCTTTTGTTTTAGCATGAATAGTTTACGTGGGGGTGCATGTGTGTGTGTGAGAGAGAGTGTGTGTTTGCATTTCTGGTAGTACTGGTACTTCTAGTGGTACTGAGGAAAAATATGCTTGTATGAACTTATGTTTACATCAAAATGGCTTTCTTTAATTTTCTTTCTTTTTTTTTTTTGAAGCCTATTCTAATTGTGTATAGACATCCAGGTTTTCAGGGATTTACTTGTTTGACACTTTGAAGATACTGTTTTTGATCTTCTGGCTTTGATAATTTTGTTGAAGTCAGTCATCAGTCTCACTGATCCTTCAGGAAAGATAATGTGCTTTTGTCCTTTGACTGCTTTTAAGATTTTCTCTTTGTTTTAGATTTTCGTGAGTTTGATTATGATGTATCTGCTTGTCATTTTCTTTGATATTTTCTTAGTTTCTTAAATTTTGGGTTCATAGTTTTTCCAGTTTTGGAAAAATCTTGGTTATCCCTTCAAATATTGTCTCTCTTTTTTTCCCTGGGACTTCAATTACGCATACATTAGACCTTTCGGCTGTTATTCACATTTTTTACATTCTATTTTTTTCCTTACTGCGCTTCATCTTGGCTACTATCTAATGACTTTTAACAATCTTATCTGCTGTGTCTAGATTGCTGTGAAACCCATATCATTAGTTCTTTGATGCTTATATTAAATTTTTCAATTCAGAATACACATTTGATTTTATGTAAGTTTCAATTTATATTTGAAATTCTACTTATATTTAAATGTAAGACCTCAAACTATAAGTATCCTAGAAGAAAATTTAGGAAACACCATTCTGGACATTGGCCTTGGAAAATAGTTTATGACTAAGTTCTGAAAAACAATTGCAAGAAAAACAAAAATTGACAAGTGGGACCTAATTAAACAAAAGAGCTTCTGTATGGCAAAATAAACTATCAATGGAGACAACCTACATAATGGGAGAATATATTTTCAAATATCTATCTGAGAAAGGTCTAATATCCAGATTTGTAAGAAACTTAACAATTGAACAAGCCACTAACAAATAACCCCATTAAAAACGGGCAAAAGACAGACACTTCTCAAAAGAAGATGTACAAGCAACCAACAAACATGTACAAAAATGTTCCACTTCACTCATCATCAGAGAAATGCAAATCAAAATCACAATGAGATATCATCTCACACCAGTCAGAATAGCTATTATTAAAAAGTCAAAAGACAGCAGATGCTGGCAAGACTGTAGAGAAAAGAGAATGCTTATACATTGTTGGTGGGAATGTAAATTATTATACTTTTGCATCAACCTAACACTTCAGGTCCTATGGAAAGCAGTTTGGATATTTCTCAAGGAACTTAAAACTACCATTCAATCCAACAATCTCATTACTAGGTATATACCCAAAGGAAAAGAAATCATTCTACTAAAAAGATACATGAACTTTTATATTCATTACAGCTTTTAGCAATAACAAAGACATGGAATCCACCTAAGTGCCCATCAATGATAGATTAAATAAAGAAAATGTGGTACGTATATACCATGGAATACTACACAGCTATAAAAAATAACAAAATCATGTTTTTTTGTGCAACATGGATTCAATCAGAGGCTGTTAAGTGAACTAATGTAGGAACAATAAACCAAATACCACATGTTCTCACTTATAAGAAAGAACTAAACGTTATGTATTCACAGACATAAAGATGGCAAGAACAGAAGCTAGAGTCTACAAGAAGGAGGAGAAAGAGAAGAAGGCAAGGGCTTAGGAATAAACTATTGGGTACTATGTTCAATACCTGGGTAATGGGATGAATCATATCTAAAACCTCAGCATGATTCAATATACCCATGTAACAACCTGCAGCTGTGCCCCCTAAATCTAAAATAAAAGTTGAAATTATTAAAAAAAAGAAATTCTAGTAATTTTATTTATTCTATGTACCTTACTCTGCTTTATTGAATATAGTAATCATAATTATTTTAAATTATTTATCTGTTGGTTCCAATATACAGATATCTGTAGTTCAGTTTTTATTTATGTTTTTATTAACAGAAAATATATGTAACAAAATGTTATCATTTAACATTTTAAGTGTGTAGTTCAATAACATTAAGTGCATTCACACTCTAGGTGTACGACCATAAGCTTTCATTTTTAAAAATCTTAATTATTTGCCACATTTTCTGCCTCTTTGCATGCCTAATAATTTTTTGACCATACGCAGGATCCTGACCTTAGCTGTTTCGTTTCCTAACTGTGCAGCTTCAGTGAAAATGTCTTGAGAAAGAGATGAATCGTGCTTTATTTCCAGTCCTTCCCTCTGGTAGGGTTTTGCTGTTTTCCGCAATTTAGCTTTTCAGCCTACTGCACCATCCAAAAACTCGGCAACTGTCCTGTGGGGAAAACAGGCTTTGCAGTTGGGTCTCTAGTCTTAACTTGTTATGCCAGCCTGATTGACCACTAAAAGCTCTAACAGTTTTAATACCTCCTCCCAACTTCCATAGTATTTTCCTGCTTATAATCTACTTAAGTCTCATAGAAGAAATCAGCAAATAGCCAAATTTCCCTAGAGAAATGAAAGCTCCCCCATGTGACTATGTAACTCCCTGTTACCTCTCATGCCTGAATGTGATTACGATGCCAATAACAGACTTTTCTGATGATATTCTCACCCTTCTTCCAAATATGCCAAAGTTGGAGGAGCAGTTGTAGAGCTTGTTTCAAATAATCAATGAGCAAATAGCCAAGGGTCATTTTTAGTGATAGACTTCCAATTTCCTAAAAACTAGTTCCAAGAGACTGGTAATATTTCATTAAATTTTATGACTATAGAACTCAGTATCCCTGCTCTTTCTCGTCTGGACTGTAGTCTTGGGTCAGAGGAGAGAAATTGGGTGGCTTACTGGAGCAACAAATATAAGTGAGTCTCTACATGCCCTGAGAGCCAGCTGACGTCAAAGATAATACATTTGTTTTGAGATTATAATACCATGGGATTCCGATCACCTTGTTACTCTCTTGCTTATGTTACTCTTGTTTCTGACAAACCCATGATATTAATTACAAGTTATTGAATACTAACTATGTATCAGATATTATACAAGTTACTTCTCGTGTATATTATATATATTATTCCTCATCATAATTTTATGAGATATGTATCATTTTCTAAACATGTGGTAGAGCCAAGACTTGAACCCAGGCAGTCTGTCATTATGGCCCAGGTTTATTCTCTGTAAACTATATGTCCTCCTGCTATATTAAACCATGCAACAAAAGTCAATTAGCATTGTCTGGAGGAGCAGGGAGAGGTCAAGTGCAAGAATTAGGATATTATTCATAAGCTGTGTGAGGAGCAGATGAAGAGGCTTTTAAATAGAGACCTCTCTTTTAAAAGAGACAGTTACATACTATTCTGAGGAGTGAAATTCAGTATGACTGGGGAATATAATGTGAGAGGTGAGAGTCATAGTAAGAGATATGGCTGTAGGGTATGGGCAGTGAGATCGTGATGTTAGGATTTGGGGCTTCATCCCATAGACAATTGGTAAGCCACTGGGGGCTGTGCAGCAGGGTGGAGCCATGCTGTCTACAGGATGAAGAACAGATATTGGGGAAGTAACAAGGTTGACAAGCAGAACTCTAAGAAGCTCTTAGCAGAAATTGAGATAAGAGTAAAGTCAAATATATCAACTAAGGTAGCTATTGTGGTGTTAGTTAAACCGATTCAACAACTTTTTTTTTTTTTTTTTTGAGACAGGGTCCCACTCTGTTCCTCAAGCTGGCATGCTGCTGTGTGATCACAGCTCACTGCAGCCTCAACCTCCAGGGCTCAAGCGATCCTCGCACCTCAGCCTCCTGAGTAGCTGGGACTATAGGTATGTACCACCATGGGAAGCTAATTTTTTGAGATCTCATTATGTTGGCCAGGCTGATCTCAAACTTCTGGGCTTAAGCGATCCACCCACCTCAGCCTCTTTAAGTTCTGTCTAGAACTTAATATTAAGTGGCTTTGTGTTTAATAGGGTAAGGAAGATAAGAGGGAGGCTAAAAGTTGCTTCCAAAGTTTTCAGCTTGCATGACTAGGTAAAGAGTGATTCTGTTTATAGAGATAGGAAATGAGAAATAATCATAAGTTTTATTTTAGATTTGTTAAATTTGAGGGTTCTTTGGAATAGACTCGTGGAGAGGTCAAGGAAGAAGATGGGCTATTAAATTTGGCACTCAGAAGAGGAATGTAGACTGGAGACAGAGAGGTGGCTGTCATCTGTCTACCTGTATGTGGAGTGAATAGAAGCATTCTCTCTATCTTAACGGATAGGAATCAGGAGAAAGACAGGTCTGCAGTCTCTCTAGCTTGTATAAACAGGTGCTAGAAGATCTCTAAGTCTAGTCGTGAGAATGGAGACATGGAGGTGACCTAGTCCATATCAAATCAATTAAACTCCAGGTTTTGGTAGCATCCAGCTGTGGTCTTCTAAAAGATTGTTTTGCCTAGAACCTATCCTTTTCTTAGAGTACTTCCCTCTCTTTCAGGGGTGGCCCTCAGAAGACATAGACTTTGTTATGTGACCATTAATTTTGTCTATGGCTGATTAGCTCGTGCATGGACACTGGATACAACTTCTGTCCATCCGATTCTCTGGAGAAACACAGAAGACTGGGTGTTAGAAGCTTAGCCATATTAATGATAGAATTCTCAAGTGAGTATCACCAAAAATCTTCTGAGGTCCACTGAACCGCCTGGGTTCCCACCCTTTCTGACGCCTGGAATCTGTGAGGCAGCCCAGTGTCCTTCAAATAAATTCTCTTGTCCTATCAAAATATTTCGAAACGGGTTTGCGATACTTGCAACCAAAGGAGTCTTAACTACGACAGCCTTGATGTGTCTAATTAGGGAACCATTCACAGAATGAAGCAAAGGCTGAGGCTCAGCTGAGCTGGCCAGGGACCAAGATAAGCGGCTTTGCAAGTCTCTCTGTGACACAGTGACGACTGCGGTGACTGCGCTCACTAAAGCCATTGCATATAATTTGGCTTCAAATGACTAAAGGGGCCCTTTTGTGCATGGCTAATCATGTGGGGATGTTTAGCACAATCCTAAATATGCCCTTCAGTCCTGCCACGCTTTCTCATAAGTGAGATGTGAGCCTCAATTGTCTCTTTCAGACAAACACTATTGCTTCACTTTTAAAAAAACTGTCTAGCGTAGAAGGGATTCAATTACCCCTTAACCTTAAAAATATGCCATCGGATGGTGTTGGCCTTCTGTGGCTTGGAGCAAACTCATATTACACAAATCTGTTTCTCATTTATGTGTTCAGTTAAATCACCAGGGTTGTTCTTTTTTCCCCTCATAGGATATGACAGTACAGAAGGCTGGCACCTTTCATATTTTGGGCATTCTACTCAGATCCTGGACATAGGGAGAAAGGAGAAAAAGTACTTGAAAATATTGATGTCTTTCTTTACTGGACAAAAGTTCCCAGAATAAGAAATGACGGAATAAAGCATATTTAAGTATTCAGTCAATTTCTATGTCGTTAGACTCATATCTTATTAGTTGGTAAGATTTAATGAGTCATGTAGTAATGTTTCTAATGTATTACCTTTGGTATAAACTGTAATGGTCCAAAATACAGCTTAAATGAATAAACAAGAAAATGCCAAGTCATAAGAAAGAAAAAAAGGTTTTTTAGTAATATAATACTTAAATAAATTCAATAGAAATTTAAGGATTTATTTGCTTACCTTTCATAGATGTGTTTAATGATTCTGCAAAATTCCATGCTAGTGAAAAGGAAAAACACTGGAATCCAGAAACAGCCTATAAGTTATTCCCTCAAAAGACAAGAGATGGTCAATGAGGTACCTAATTGACATCATTATTTATCTGGTAAAACTTTAAAGTACACAATTTGATAATATATACTAAATAGTATAGTAATAGTAAATAGAAATCACTTTGGCTCTATGCAGAGTATTTCCTTTTGGTAAGCAGGGTTGAGGGAGATACCCACATATTTGGTGTCTTGAATGGAGGAATTCAAACACAGAACTTGGTTTAAGCTGGTTTTTCCTAAACACACCCTGGAGAGATGACTCTTTAGTACCATTTTCCTGGATCACCTGAGCAATTATTTTTGTTTGTTTATACTTTTTGTCTTCCATTAGTCAGCATTATTTTGCTTTCAATCAAATAACCCTAACCAATACAAATACAGTAGAAGGCACCATTCACGATCAAAGAGAAAGAGCCTTAAAATCAGAATCTTAGAGTGAGGTCGTACCTGGGGACCATGATGCATTGGTATCTTTGTGGCATCTGTATCTTGTGCTGTTGGAAAAAGGCTAAACAGACAGGCTGGGTAGGTCCTCTCTCTGTGTAGCCTGTGCTCCTTCTCTCATCCTCGGTTATACAACCCCAGGGAGTGGCTATATGTAGCTAGTGGGAGACCACCAGGGCCTTGAGATTGTGGCTTGAGAGCAAGGGCAAGTTGACTGAACCCAATAACACATCCTTCAGCTTTACAAAATAATTCTCCAATCCCAGAGACCTGGTATATAAAAATTGCTTCAAAGCAGTGTTTCTGAATCTTTTTAAGTCCTGCCACCTGCTCTTTCCATCCAACTTCAGTTTCAAAACACTCAGAAGACTTAATGGGTTTTTAATTTCTGCAATTGACATTGAAAAAAAAGGTAGATGAATGTGTTTCTTAGAAACTACACAGTCCCTTGATATTCTGATGCATACTCTTGGAGTAGGGAGGTACAGATTGGTGGCTAAATATAGTATATCATTGATAGTATAAACTCAAAAAACAATGCAGCCTGGAAATCTAATGTACACATACGAAGTATTGAAGAATGTGCTACTCTTACTTTGATAATTGCAAAAACAGATGTCCAGTAATTCTCTTCTTCCTGCTTCTCTTCTTCCTGTATTGCAAACATTATCTCGGTATTATTTATCTTACAAAGAGAAGAAAAAAGAACTATGCATTTACTCTGTGAATGCAAAACCCATAGAACAATAATTAAACCTTCTGCAAACACTCTCCATATACAAATTTCAGCTCACAGCTAGTGAATGGATACTTTATGTAAGATTAGAAGTTGTTGTTGATGTGAGAACCATATGTCAATATGTATTTACAAAATAAAGTTCCTTGGAACATGATAACTCTTTAATTATTCCTTTTTCAATGGGTATAACCTTCAATTGATTGACAGGCTATTATGCAGCTCACATGTTACAGCGTTTTTGATTATTTTTGGTTCCCTCTTCAGCTACAGACCCCTAAAGGAATATCTGGCTAGTAGCAGTACCATGCATTTAGGCTGCCCTAGAGCCTCCAGCTTACCTGTGTCATCTCATTGGATGACATTGCAATCATGTCTAGGTGACCATTCTTTCTTAGAATTATCTGGCAATTTGATAACATGTATTTAAAACCACTGTGTTTTCCATAATTTTTGAAATAGAAATTTTATTTCTAAGACTCTATGTCAAATCGATAATGCTTAGAAGAATGCGAAGATTTAGCTGTAAAGATAATAAGAAAAAATTAAACAATCTATAACTAATAATAAAGAAATATTTGAGTACACTATGATTAAGTGGTCAGTAGAATGTAACGTAGTAGAAGGATATTTAAATGACATGGAAAGATATTAGCAATATACTGTTAAAAGGCAAACTGGAAAATAGTATGTCCTGTATGATTCTATTGTGGAGAGAGAACTTTTGTGTATTGCTGGGAATCTGTATGTAAACATATAGAAACAAAACTGAAAAGAACATAATCTCAAAGAACAAGATTGTTTTCTTCTTTTGTTTGTTAAATATTTTTCCATGAGAACACACTGCTGTTAACTAATAAGAAAAATCATCTACAGTTATTTCATTTAAAGAATGGCTACAAAGCAAAAAGCTCAAACAACAGCAAAAACCGAATAATCTGATTTAAAAATAAATAAATAATCTGAGTAGACATCTTTCAAAAGAAAGCATACAAATAGTCAACAAGTATTTGGAAAAATGCTCACCACCACTAATCACCAATAAAATGCAAATCTACAACATAATGAGGTATCATCTCACTACAGTTGGAATAGACGTTATCAAAAAGCAAAAACAAATGCTGGTGAGGATTTGGAGAAAGAGGAACTCCAATGCACAGTTGGTGGCATGTAAAATAGTACAGCCACTATGGAAAATACTATGGAGGTTCCTCTAAAAACTACAAATAGAACACCGTATGATTCACCAACTGCTGAGTATACATTCAAAAATCAGTATGTCAAAGAGATATCTGCACTCTTTTTTTTTTTTTTTTCAGATGGAGTCTTGCTCTTGTTGCTCAGGCTTGAGTGCAGTGATGCGATCTCTGCTCACTGCAATTTCCATCTCCCAGGTTTGAGAGATTCTCCTGCCTCAGCCTCCTGAGTCGCTGGGATTATAGGTGCCCACCATCATGCCCAGCTAATTTTTATATTTTTAGTAGAGAAGGGGTTTCGCCATGTTGGCCAGGCTGGTCTTGAACTCCTAACCTCAGGTGATCCACCCACCTCAGCCTCCCAAAGTGCTGGGATTACAGGCATGAGCCACCTGCCCAGCCGACACCTGCACTCTTCTGTTTATTCCAGCATTATTCACAATAACCAAGATATGGAATAAACCTAAATAAGTGTCCATGAATAAATGAATAAATGAAGAAAATGTGGTGTGTGAACAGTGGAATACTGTTCAACCATTAAACGAATGAAATTTGGTCCTTTGTGGCAACATGGATGAGCCTGGAGGATGTTATGTTAAATAAAATAAGCCAGGGACAGAAAGACAAATACCACATGATCTCACTCATATGTAGAAGCTAGAAAAGTTGATACCATGCAAGTAGAGAGTAGAACAGTGTTTACAAAGTCTGGGAAGAGTAGGGGGAAGAGGGAATAGAGGAGATTGGTTAATGGATACAAAATTATAGCTAGATAGGAGGAATACATTCTAATGTTCTACAGCATTGTAGGGTGAACTACAGTTAACAACAATTTATTGTATATTTTCAAATAGCTAGAAGAGAGGATTTTGAGTATTCTCAACACAAAGAAATGATAAATGTTTGAGGTGATTGGCATGCTAATTACCCTGATTTTATCGTTACACAGTGCACATGTATCAAAATGTCACACTGCACTCCACAAATATGTACATTTATGTGTCAATTAAAAATAATAACCAAAAAATAAACAATGAGTATAAAAATTGCCAAACTAATATATAATATCTAACTGTAGAGCCCCGTTTTAGGAAAGAAACTTGGTAGAGTTGTTCTAACATTTGATCACTAGAGGTCACCAAAGTCACAGAAATTATCAGTATTTTTTTCTTTCTGTGAGTCACAGAGGGATGTCTCTGGCCCTCCCATTATGCAGCTTTAAGCATTTACTGGAAGACCTCTTGCTGCTTAGTCTTAAAGAGGGTAAACTGTTTGGACTAGTTTTTTTCTAATATTAAATACTCCCTGAAACAGACAACCATCTATCTATGGGACTATTCAAAACAGATGGTTGTTTCTGGAGAATGTGATTTATTTCCTCCTCTGATACCAAAGGGCCTATTGGCTGATACCTGCTGAATGTGAGTTCTGAGTAATGTTGTTGAGACAGAACCACAGAACACCCAGCAGCAGCACACACCGTTTCAAATGAAACAGCATGGACCATTTCAAGGAAAAAACATTGTGCCTTTACTGGTAACATGTGTGGTGTAGCAGGGCTTCAATGAAGCAGAACATTCAAGAACACCCATTGCATCTTTTAAATAACAGACCACACTACCTTTTGCATGTTAATGATTCTGCTTCTTTTATTTTTGAACTCAACATTAGCCTAAATCCTCAGACCCTAAATTTGTGGAGATTCAAAAACAAACGGGATTGGAATCCTGCAAAGATTCAAAGAAACTGTCTCACTTTAAGAGATTCTCCTAGCAGAGATAAAAAGATGTAATAGCTAATTTTGAAAATAATAATAATAATAATAGCTAATTTCAGTGTTTTTAGCAGGCTCAAATTTTAGGAAGGCATAATTCATAGTAAAACTTTGTAATTCTGTAATTAGACAAGATGTAGCATGTAGAAGGTCTATATTCGTCAGAAGTTAATTGCAACTAAAAAGATGCAATAAGCAAGAAATCTTTCACATTTTCAAGGTTTCAGTTACCAATAGTTACATTATTTACCTGGTGATGTAGATGAGTTTGCGTTTAAATGGTCTCCTGCAGAAACTAAGTAAACCATTTTTTTCTCATAAGAACTCTCAGTGCTTAGATAGCTGACAAATCCAAGGTTAAATCTTTGGTACAAGCCGTAAACTAAGAGACTCAAGCCAATATCAACGTGACACATTTTGCATTTAGGCTTGTTCTTTATTCAGTGGACTTCATCTGACTTTGATCTTGGTTAACTTTGAAGTATGCAAAGTTCCCACTTTCCACAAGGTTTTTTTTTTTTTTTTTTTCCAGTTAAATCAGACAGGCAGGCAAAGGAAATCTAAACCTTGAAAGAAGTGAAAACAACTAGACACAGTCAGTGATATATTTTCACTACTTTGTTTAAAACAGCACATTGCCATACTTAAAACACTTCACATCAATGAGTTATTTATTAAGTTTTAAATATAAGTCACATTTTCCACTCTATCTTGGGAGACACATTTGAAAACATATTGGGAATCTATTATATGATTCGTGTGAAAAGTTTAGTTAAATGCAAAATTACAGGTTGTAGTTAATGATGTACTATTACCATGAAATAACCGTTAACTTAAAAGAAATATTTATATAAGAATTACAATATATGACATTTTATATCTGAAAGCTGGATCTTTTATGGAATTTCATAGACTATGTATTTCAAAATCTACTAGAAACTAGGATTTGCATTTCTATTTATAAAGTGATTCAGACCCATATCTCAAACGTTGGTTAATTTTGTTTCACTCTTATAATGCTTTAGATTTATGAAACTATTTTCTTATCATGAAGTGAACTTCACTTAATAATGAAGTACATATACACATGCACACACATAAACGTGCATGTGTGTGTATGAATTTATTATTTGGAACAAAAATAGAATCATATACGTATTGTTTATAAAATGTGTCATAAAGGGTGTTAAGAGGGAAAATTTCTTTTTTGAGAGATTTTAAAATTCAACCCAGCCAGGTACCATTTATCTCTTTCATGGTACCTCACTTATCTAATTATCCTTTTAAGTCTGCAAACTGGAACTTCTCTCTATTAAAGAAAGTGACAAATTTATGTTACACCAAATTAATAGCCCGGAGTCCTAAGGTCAGTTCACCTTACTATTTCAGCCCTATTCTAGAAAGAAGCAAAAAATTGAATTACATTTCAAGTCGTCTAGAAGGGCTAAATTCTCTCTAGGGCAAGTCTGACCCTGTCAAATTCCAAATCCAATACCATTTTTGAACATACAGTCTGACCAGTGATGCACATAAGAATGGTTACAGTTCAGTTACACACTGTGGTCTTACAAATCATTTTGGAGTAGAATAAAAACTCTTCATGGATCTGGAGACAAAAGATCTCATTCCTGCATGAGTTCTTTTTTGTTTTTCTTTTTTTTAAATTAGTCTTTTTTTCCATTTGACCTATCCTGCACCAGTTCTTTATCTTCCTATGGACATCTAGAAGAAAGCCCAAAAAAATTTACTTGTATATTTCTCTATAATTGTATATATATATATATATATATAATCTCCTTTATTTATATATAATCTCCTTTATATATATAATTAATTATATATATAATTATATATAATTAATTATATATATAATTATATATAATTATTATTATTATTATTTTTAATTTTTATTGTATTTTAGGTTTTGGGGTACATGTGAAGAACATGCAAGATTGTTGCATAGGTACACAAGTGGCAGTGTGATTTGCTGCTTTCCTCCCCTTCACCTATATCTGGCTTTTCTTCCCATGCTATCTCTTCCCACCTCCCCACCTCCCACTGTCCCTCCCCTATTTCCCCCGCAACAGACCCCTGTGTGTAGTGCTCCCCTCCCTATGTCCATGTGTTCTTATTGTTCATCACCCGCCTATGAGTGAGAACATGCGGTGTTTGATTT
>CAUYLG010009780.1:0-22295 GCA_963573385.1 Cacajao melanocephalus
TGCTGATAGCACTTTTACCCTTTCATGGGTTTTGAACGGTCTAAAATGAACATCAAGAACCCAAGTTTAATATACAGATTATATAAATGAATGAATGCCGACATAAATCAACTGAGTTAAGCAATTTCAATTTTGGAGCCATAGAATTTATAACAAGAATCCTCTCACTAATTTTTCCTTTTTTTTTTGCTTTTCTCCCTTCTCTTGTAGTACAATATAGCAATGGGAACCTTACCTTTTAAAATGACATGGGCTTAGGTTCAAGTCTTGGGTCCACTGCTTTATAAACTATATGGCCATGGCACGTTTCTTCTTTGGGGCATGAAAGCTGTATTTGTGGGGTTTTTTTGAGACAGGGTTTTTGCTGTTACCTGGGCATTGCAGTGATGTGATCATGGCTCACTGCAGCCTCCACCTCCTGTGCTCAAGAGATCCTCTCACCTCAGTCTCCCAAGTAGCTGGGACTACAAATACGTGGCTAATTTTTAAAAACCGTTTTTGTAGAGACAAGGTTTCACCATGTTGCCCAAACTTGTCTTGAACTCCCAGGCTTAAGCGATCTGTCCACCTCGGCCTCCCAAAGGATTACAGACCAACTGGACCCAGCCTGAAAGCTGTTTTGTAGACAGAGTTTTCCTCTGTCACCCAGGGCTGGAGTGCAATGGCATGATCTTGGCACATTGCAACCTCTGCCTCCCAGGTTCAAGTGATTCTTGTGTCTCAGCCTCCTTAGTAGGTGGGATTACAGGCATATGTCACCATGAACTGCTAATTTTTGCATTTTTAGTAGAGACGGGGTTTGCCTTGTTGGCCAGGCTGGTCTCGAACTTGAAAGCTGTATGTTCTTTTTTTTTTCTTTTTTTGAGATGGAGTCTCACTCTTTTGCCCAGGCTGGAGTGCAGTAGCATGATATCAGCTCACTGCAGCCTCCACGTCCTGGCTTCAAGTGATTCTCCTGCCTCAGGCTCCCGAGTAGCTGAGATTACAGGTGCCTGCCACCACATCCGGCTAATTTTTATGTTTTTAGTAGAGATGGGGTTTTACCATGTTCAGGCTGGTCTCAAGCTCCTCACCTCAGCTTATCCACCCATCTCAGCCTCCCAAAGTGCTGGGATTACAGGTGTGAGCTACCATTCCTGGCCGAATGCTGTTTTTTAAAATAGAGAATTGTGATAATATATTACTTAGTATAGTGTCTGTCATTTAGTTACGTATTATTAGTTTTCCTTGTGTTTTTTTTACCTCATGCTGGTTTTTCAAGAGTTCCTATGAATCCTCTTGGCACTGGGCACATTCTTCATCAGTGCACTAATACTCTCTATGAGTTAGCTCTTGCTGTGTAACAAGGCTTTTCAACATTTAGCTCATGGATCTACGGGTGAATTGGGCAGCTCTGCTGATCTTGGCTGGGCTTACATGTTTGGTGGTCAGCCAGCTATAGGTTGGTTTAGGATGCTCTCAGCTGGGATTACTGGGCTGTCCTTCGTGGGGTCGCTCATCCTTCAAGAGGCTAGCCTGGGTTGTTGTTGTTGTTGTTGTTTTTTTTTTTTTGAGACAGAGTTTTGCTTTGTTGCCCATGCTGGAGTGCAGTGGTGCGATCTCGGCTTACTGAAACCTCCGATTCCCGGGTTCAAGCGATTCCCCTGCCTCAGCCTTCTGAGTAGCTGGGACTACAGGCACATGCCACAACACCTGGCTAATTTTTTATTTTAATTTTTTTAGTAGAGACAGGTTTCACCATGTTGGCCAGAGTGGCCTTGAACTCCTGACTTCAGGTGATCTGCCTGCCTCGGCGTCCCAGAGTGCTTGGATTACAGGTGTGAGCCACCGTCCCCGGCCGGCTTGTTCTTACGGTGATCAGAGATCTGAAAGAGAGAGCAAAAGTGGCAGGGCCTGTTGAAACTTATGTTCAGAATTGATACAACATCACTTCTGTCTTATTTATTCTACTGGCCAAAGCATCCTGCTAGGCAGAGCAGAGTCTGAGTGTCAGGAGGGTACAGAGTTACAGGACAGCACATCTACCTGTATTGAATAGTTGGGACTATTAATGGATTGAAATGCATCTGACACACTATAGTCTACTAACTGTTTACTTCTCTCTCTCCAGCCAGACTCTGTTTTTTTCACTGCTAGATCCTTTGTGCCTAGGACCGAGCTTGGCACATAGCAGGTGTTCAATAAACGTTTGTTGACTGAGTGAATGAACAGCTGGACTGTGGAGCTGTCCCTGGCTGGGGAGCCAGTTGCCTGATCACTCTATTCTAGATGAGAACCATTGTGAGTCAGTAGGGATTGAAGTTTGGTTTTAGCCTTCTAACTCAGCCAAATTCTTCTATTTCACCTGAGTTTCAGCTTTTGGGAGGTAAATAGTCGAATGCTTATTGTGTCATTCTGACATCTCTGAAATTTTGCAAGATCAATGATTTTGTGATTGAGAAAGGAACGTAATATTTAACCAGTGTAATTACATCAGGAATACAAACAAGGCAGGTCATTCATATTTATCATTAATATCTGGGCATTCATTTTCAGACATAGATAAACATTTTAAAAGTCACTTGAACTGAAAAATCTCCTTTCGTGCTTTACATGGTGAAATTATTTCCATCAGTTGATGAATACACATATATTTATTATTCCAGGATAAAATGGTACAATAATTAATGATAATTGAAAGATGTTAATTTTATTTGCAAACAATTGTTAACTTTCAAATATTTAAATAAATAGAAAATAGACTGATAGTTCTTATGAATATTAAGAGAGAGTGTGTTAGCTAGATAACTTTAGGAAGCACATTTTATTCTTTTGGAGCCAACAAATGTTTATACAAATTTAAATAAGAATACTAGGCAGAATAATAGAGATTCAATTATCTTTTATCATTCCAATCTTTATAGAATTATTTGGCAGAATAGCGCTTTAAACATTAAACCAAACAGTTTTTAAGAACTATTTTTAACTTATAGTTATTTAATTCCACTTAGACCGTTAATCTCTTAAGAAAATGTCTGCTTGGGAATTATTCATATCTTGTGGGATCAATTAGAAGTAAAATGTCTGTTTTGCTACTTCAAAATTTTACAAGGAGGAAAAATCCTGATATCAAGTGCAAGATCCATGATAGATTAACTTCCATCCAAATTCATTCAGCTATGATAAATAATATAAAAATGTGAAAGAAAAAAGATGGTAGTTAAAAATAAAGAGGCATCTCCCTTGTTTTTCTTTTTTACAAGTACAAAGATCTTGTTTTGGGCTGGGCATGGTGGCTCACATTTGTAATCCCAGCATTTTGGGAGGCCAAGGTGGGTGGGTTGCCTGAGGTCAGGAGTTTGAGACCATCCTGGCCAACATGGTGAAACCCTATTTTTACTAAAAATACAAAATTAGTCAGGCATGGTGGATCCTGCCTATAATCCCAGCTACTCAGGAGGCTGAGGCAGGAGAATCCCTTAACGTGGGAGGTGAAGGTTGCAGTGAGTGGAGATCGTGCCACTGCACTCCAGCCTGGGCAACAAAGCAAGACTGTCTCGAAACAAAAACAAAAACAAAACTGTAAAAATGTTCAGGAAAACCTACGGTAAACCTTTGATTTGGTAATGGATTTTGGGGTACGACATGAAAGCATAAGCAGTGAAAGAAAAATATATACATATTTTAGACCTCATTAATTAGAAAAATTTTGTTCATCAAAAGACACTATCAATAAAGTGAAAGGAGAATCTACAGAATGGGAAAAAAATTACAAGTCATATTGGATAAAGGTCTACTATCCAGAATATATAAAGAACTCTTTCAACTTAACAACAAATAAGACCCACAACCCAATTTTATTTTATTTCAATATTTTAAAAATTTTACTTTAAGTTCTGGGATACTTGCGCAGAACGTGCAGGTTTGTTACATAGGTATACGTGTGCCGTGGTGGTTTGCTGCACCTATCAACCTGTCAACTAGGTTTTAAGCCCAGCATATATTAGGTATTTGTCCCACTCCTTGCCCCTAACCCCCCAATAAGTCCCAGTGTGTGATGTTCCCCTCCTTGTGTTCATGTGTTCTCACTGTTTGACTCCTATTTATGAGTGAGAACATGTGGTGTTTGGTTTTCTGTTCCTGTGTTAGTTTGCTGAGAATGATGGCTTCCAGCTTCATCTATGTCCCTGCAAAGGACATGAACTCATTCTTTTTTTATGGCTGCATAGTATTCCATGGTGTATATTTGTCACATTCTTTATCCAATCTATCATTAATGGGCATTTGGGTTGGTTGCAAGTCTTTGCTGTTTTAAATAGTGCTGCAATAAACATACATGTGCATGTGTCTTTATGGTAGAATGATTTATAATCCTTTGGGTATATACCCAGCAATGCCATGCTTTGGGTATATACCCAGAAATCCCATTAGGCATTTTTGGTTCTAGATCCTTGAGGAATCACCACACTATTTTCTACAATGGTTGAACTAATTTACATTCCCACCAACAGTGTAAAAGTTCCTATTTCTCCACAGCCTTGCCAACATCTGTTTTTTCCTGACTTTTTAATAATCTCCACTCTAACTGGTGTGAGATGTTGTCTCATTGTGGTTTTGATTTGTATTTCTCTAATGACCAGTGATGATGAAGTTTTTTCATATGTTTGTTGGCCACATAAATGTCTTCTCTTGAGAAGTGTCTGTTTATATCCTTCACCCACTTTTTGATGGGAAAAACCACAATTTTAAAATGAGCAAATGACTTGAGTAGATACTTCTCCAAAGATACACAAAATGTCAACAAGCACAGGAAAAGATGCTAGAAATTGTTAGTCATTAGCTGGGTGTGGTGGTTTGGGGGGTGCCTGTAATCCCAGCTACTCAGGAGGCTGAGGCAGGAGAATCACGTAAACCTGGGAGGCAGAGGTTGTAGTGAGCCAAGATCACGCTATTGCACTCCAGCCTGGTCAAAAGTACAGGATTTTGACTCAAAAAAGAAAAAAAAAAAAAAAAAAGAAACCACTAATCATTAGGGAAACAAAAATGAAAACCATAATAATTAGCCCTTTACATCCACTAGGGTGGAAAAAAAAAACAAACCAGACACTAACAAGTGTTTGCCAGGACATGGAGGAATTGGAGCTTTCATAAACTGCTGGTGGGAATGTAAAATGATGAAGCTGTCTTAAAAGCAGTCTGGCAATTCCTCAGAGGACTAAACATTGAGTTAACAATCTGACTCCTAGGTATAAGCCTCAGAGAAATTAAAGCAAATGTCCACCGAAAAACTTGAACACAGATGTTCGTAGCAGCATTATTCATAATAGCCAAAAGGTATAAACAACCCAAATGTCCATCAACTGATCAACAGATAAATGAAATGTGGTATGTCCATATAATTGAAGATTACTCAGCCATAAGAAGGAATTAAGTACTGATAACATGCTACAACATGGATGAACTTTGAAAATATTACATTAAGTAAGTGACAGCAGTCACCAAAGACCACATGGTATGAATCCACTTATGAAATGCTCAGATAGGTGAATCTATAGAGGCAGAAGCTAGATTAGTGTTTGCCTAGGACCCAGGGGGCTATGGGAAATGCAAAAACACTAGATCAGTGTTTGCCTAGGACCTAGGGGGCTATGTGCATCATGTGTTGCATCACTGTGACCTGGATGTGAGACATAGACTCAAAGGAGATCATTTTGGAGCTTTAAGATTTGACCGCCCTGCTGGATTTTGGACTTGCATGGGGCGTATGGCGACTTTGTTTTGGCCAATTTCTCCTTTTGGCAAAAGACAGGAAGGTTTCTTCCTGGAGTGAATAAATTATCCTAAAATGGTTGTGGTGATGTTTGTACAACTCTATGAATATAGTAAAGATCATTGAGACTTCAAATGGATAAATGGTGTGGTATGTGATTTATACCTTAATAAAGCTGTTTTAAAAAACTATTAGAGGAAAAAAAAAGCTATTAGAGCTTATAAGTGAATTAAGCAAGGTTGCAGAATACAAGATCAATACACAAAAATCAATTGTATGTATAGAAAAATCAATTTCATATGTGGAAATAAACAAGTGGAAATTGAGTTTTTTTTTTTTTTTTTTTTTTTTTTTTAAGTAGCATTTACAGCTGGGCATGGTGGCTCATGCCTATAATCCCAGCACTTTGGGAGGTCAAGGCGGGCAGATCACTCGAGGTCAGGAGTTAGGGACCAGCCTGGCCAACATGGTGAAACCCCCGTCTCTACTAAAAATATAAAAATTAGCCAGGTGTGGTAGAACATGCCTGTAATTCCAACTCAGGAGGCTGAGGCAGGAGAATCACTTGAACCCGGGAGGCAAAGGTTTTATTGAGCCGAGATCGCGCCACTGCACTCTAGCCTGAGCGACTCCATGCCAAAAAAAAAAAAAAAAAAAAAAAAGGGGGGACCATTTACTGTATCAAGGAAAACCTGAAATACAGAGGGGTAAATCTAACAAAATACGTGCAAGATTTATATGCTAAAAACTACCAAACATTGAAGAAACAAAGACTTAAATAAATCAAAAGATATGTAACGTTTATGGATCAAAAGACTTTAAATTGTTAAGGTGTCAATTCTCACTAAATTTTATTGTATTATAATAATACAATTGACTGTTTTTCCATAAGTTCTGTTGTTTTGCTTCATATATTTTGGGGTTCTGTTGCTTGGTGGATATACATTTATAATTGCCATATCTTCACCTCCATAAAGACCCTAACTCCAGTACAGTCAAATGGCAGGGGATGTTAGGGCTTCAGTGTATGAATTGGTTGGCAGAGAGGGGGATGCAAGTAAGTCCATAGTACTGGATGATATTCCACAGTATGGCTATCCTACACTTTATCCATTCACCTTTTTTTTTTTTTTTTTTGAGATGGAGTCTTGCTCTGTTGTCCAGGGTGTAGTGCAGTGGCATGATCTCATCTCACTGCAACCTCTGCCTCCCGGGTTCACGTGATTCTCCCACCTGAGTCTCCCAAGTAGCTGGGATTACAGGTGTGAGCCACCACATTTGGCTAATTTTTGTATTCTTAGTAGAGATGGGGTTTCACCATACTGGCCAGGCTGGTCTCAAACTCCCAATCTCAGGTGATCCTTCCGTCTAAGCCTCCTAAAGTGCTGGGATTATAGGCATGAGCCACCTCACCTGGCCCTGTTTGCCTTTTGAAGAACATCTTGGTAGCTTCCAGGTTTTGCCAACTATGAATAAAGCTGCTGTAAACATCTGTGTGCGTTTTTCTGTGGATATGTTTTCAGCTCATTCGGGTAACTAACTGAATGTGATTGCTGAATCGTATGGTATGACTATATTTGGCTTTGGAAGAAGCTGCCAAACTGTCTTCCAAAGTGACTGTACCACTTTGCATTCCCACCGGTGTATATGAGAGCTTCTGTTGCTCCGCATCCTCAATAGCATTGGTTACTGTTGTTTTTTTGGATGTAGCCATTCAGATAGATGTAGTGGTTATCTAATTGCTGTTTTAATTGACAATTCCCTAATGATATATGATGCTGAGCATCTTTTCATTTGCTTCTTTCCTATCTGTGTATCTTCTTTGGTGGACTATCTGTTCAGATGTTTTGCTCATTTTTAGTTTATTTTCTTTCTTTTTTGTTTAAAATTTTTATTCTATAAATAAGCAATATTCTATAATTACATAGCCATAGTTTACAACTTATTGCTGACCCAGTTGGATAGAATCTATTAATTTGCAGCTCTCAGATTTGATGCTTGAGACAGAAAAAAATGTTTTAGCAAATCATCATTTATGCTATGGGGAAAATCTTTATACTGTTAGAGGTATTTTTCAAAGCCTCACATCAATTCACATTACTAATGACTTTTCTTCTTTTTTTTTTTTTTAGATGTTCAATCTCTCTCTCTCTCTCTCTCTCTCTTTTTCATTATAAGTTCTGGGGTACATGTGCAGATCATGCAGGATTGTTACATAGGTAGTGAGCTTTAAGAGTTCTTTGTATAGGCCGGGTGTGGTGGCTCACGCCTGTAATCCCAGGACTTCGGGAGGCTGCAGCAGGTGGATTACCAGGTCAGGAGCTCGAGACCAGCCTGGCCAACATAGTGAAACCCCATCTCTACTAAAAATACAAAAAGAAAAAAAACCGAAAAAGAGTTCTTTTGTATAGTTTGGATAACAGTCCTTTACCAGAAATGTGTTTGGAAAATACATTTCCTTTCAGTCTGTGGCTTGCTTTTTAAATTCTCATAACAGTCTCTTTTGCAGAGCAGAAGTTTTAAATTTTTTTTTTGAGACAGGGGTTCACTCTGTCACCCAGGTTGGAGTGCACTGGTATAACCATGGCTCACTGCAGCCTCAACCTCCTGGGCTCAGGTGATCCTCCCACCTCAGCCTTCCTAGTACCTGGGACTCAGGTGTGTGCCACCACACCTGACTAATTTTTGTATTTTTTTGTAGAGGCAGAGTTTTGCCACGTTGCCCAGGCTGGTCTCGAGCTCCTGGGCTCAAGTGATCCGCCCGCCTCGGCCTTCCAAAGTGCTGGGATTATAGTCATGAGCCACTGTGCCTGGCTGAAGTTTTTAATTTTAATGAAGTCCAAATTATCAATGTCTTTCATAGATTATGCTTTTGGCATTTTGATCTTAGTGGGCTGGATTATAGTCCACATTTGATTGTTGGAAAAGCAGGTCTGAAGTGAACTGCTCAGGGTCAGCCAGTACCTGTGCAGAAGTCAAACTGCATCCCCTGTCTCCTCACTGAGGGCATTCTTCACCACACAGGGAGTGGTGGGAGTGGCAGGAGTGGCCCATGAATGCGTGCGTGTTTGTGTGTATGCACACAGACACATTTTTGTGCATGAATGCAAATAGGTAGGGCATACACATTTGGTGTTGAAAAGCCAGCAGATTGTTGCATAAAAGGCAACGTGGTTGGCCAGGTGCGATGGCTCACACCTGTAATCCCAGCACTTTGGGAGGCTGAGGCGGGCAGATCACCTGAGTTTGGGAGTTCGAGACCAGCCTGACCAATGTGGAGAAACCCTGTTTCTACTAAAACTACAAAATTATCCGGGTGTGGTGGCACATGCCTGTAATCCCAGCTACTTGGGAGGCTGAAGCAGGAAAATCACTTGAACCCCAGAGGTGGAGGTTGCGGTGAGCCAAGATCCCGCTACTGCACTCCAGCATGGGCAACAAGAGCGAAACTCTGTCTCAAAAAAAAAAAAAAAAAAGTGGTTGAACAAAGAGATGCAATTACCTCTTAGAATTAAAAAAATATTAAAAGCTTTGTTTGTCAGAATGTAGAGCAGCTGGAATCCCCACATACTGCTGGGTGGTGGTGAAATGGTACAGTCACTTTGGAAAATAGTTTGGCAGTTTTTTATAGAGTTATACATTTTCCATGTGACCCTGTACTCTCATTGTTAGGTATCTACTCAAGAGAAATGAAAAGTTATGTTCACCCTAAAACCTATGCAAAAATCTTCATAGTACTTTTATTCCTAATAGCAAAAAAATCAAAGAAAATCCAAACGTCCATCAACAGGTGAATGGATAAACACACTATGATATTAGCATGCAGTGGAACACTACTTGATAAAATGGGTAGAATACTACTCAGGGAAATGAAAGAACTGCTTGATTGTAACAACAAAATGTATGAATCTCAGCTGGGTGTGGTGGCTCACGCCAGTAATACCAGCACTTTGGGAGGCTGAGGTGGGTAGATCACTTGAGTTTCAGACCAGCCTGGCCAACATGGTGAAAACCCCGACTCTACAAAAAAATACAAAAATTACCCAGTTGTGGTGGTGGGCGCCTGTAGTCCCAGCTACTTGGGAGGCTGAGGCAAGAGAATCGCTTGAACCAGGGAGGTAGAGGTTGCAGTGAGCCAAGATCATGCCACTGCACTCCAGCCCGGGCCACAGAGCAAGACTTTGTCTCAGATAGATAGATACATAGATAGATAGATAGATAGATAGATAGATAGATAGATAAACAAACAAGCAAATGTATGAATCTCAGAGACAATTTAATGAGTGAAGGAACATAGACACAAAGAAGTACATACTATATGAATCCATTTATATGAAATTCTAGAACAGACACACATAATTTATAGAGAACTGATAGAGAACTGATCATTGGTTGACTGGTGATGGGGTGGATTGATTACAGAGAGGCACAAGAAAACTTCCTGGAGTGATGGAAATGTTTAATATCTTGTTATTGTCAGTATCAGTCAGGCCAGGTGTGGTGGCTTATGCCTGTAATCCCAGCGCTTTGGGAGGCTGAGGCAGGATGATCGCTTGAGGCCGAGTTCAAGACCAGTGTGGGCAACATAGCGAGACCCTGTCTCTACAACAAATTAAAAAAATGAGCCTGGCGTGGTGACACATGCCTGTAGTCCTAGATTCTGGGAGGCTGAAGCAGGAGGATCGCTTGATCCCAGGAGTGCAAGGTTACAGCGAGCTATAATCACACCAGTGCACTCCAGCCTGGGCAACAGTGAAACTTTGTCTCTAAAACCAACAAAAACAGTCAATCAATATCTTGATTATATGGTTGTTATAACTCTACCCTTACAAATCTGTGCATTTTATTGTATCTAGTTATGCTTCAGTAAAACTGACACCAAAAAATGTTGGTTGAAATGGTATTTCTGGCTCGTTTTATCAAGTATTATTAATTTTTATGTACAATGAGGATAGCTTCTAAAGTGCATTTCAGCTTTATGCACCAACTCCACCTTCAGACTTCTGGGCTTTTAATTGCTAAATGATTTCCTAGCAATTATGCATGTATCTGATGAAGTTATTACAAATTTTAAAGTTTTTCTGGATTCCAAGTGAATCAACTGAAAGAAATTTGGTTAGAAATGAATGTTTACAGCCATTAGTTCACGTCTTGATAAGGTCGTTGCACCCTGGGGAGATTTAGCAATTTTTGCATTCATTTTGAAAGCAATTTTGTCTTCTTCTAGGTTGTTTCATTAAAAAAAATTCATTTTCAGTCATCCATGTCCATTTACCTATTTGGCTATGTTTTCACAATGTCCACGAATATTTCTAGTCTCTTAGAGAGGAAGACAGAATTGGCAGTTTACAGAAACATTGCTAAACAAACAAGGCAGCCGTAATGAACTGAAAATGGATTAGGACATGAAATTTAAAAAAAGTCAAAAGTCTGAAAGAGGACTACAAAAATGGAAAAATATTATAATGCAAATGCATAAAGAATGATTTTATAAAGTCCCCAAATCCTGTCACCAGCTTGCTACATGGGGCGAGTTTAACCTCTTTATGCCCCATTTCCAGGTCTGAAAGGTAGGGGTTAATGATGGAACCCCCACCTTATGGATGATTATGAGGATTAAATGAAGTTCACATCAAAGCCTGGAGCCCAGCACCAGGCAGGCCACTGCACTCCAGCCTGGGTGACAGAGTGAGACTCCGTCTCAAAACATAAAATAAAATAAAATGAATGTTTACTGCTATTATTATTATTACCTCCATAGTGCATAATAATTACTAATTACAATAAAAAAAAACCCAGTGACTGAATGTATTGTCAAACTTTTGGATCATTTCACCTGGGTCATGTTGGGGGTATGGCTGGCCATCTAGTGGTTTAGAAGGTGATTTGGTTACTGGACTGGTATCAGGAAAAGGAAGATAGTTGCAGGGTTGAGAAGGCTCAGAGGCTTCACTTTGAGGGAGCATTAGATCTTGGTGTCCCCAAGTTCTGAATTTATTCATTTGGTCACTCAACAAACATACTGATTCCTCAGCATCCATGAATAAGTCAAGGATCTGGGGAGGTGGCACCCGGGCTGGAAAGAGGTTAGTCTAAAGGGTCTCTAAGCTCACATCCAACCCTCAGGGAGGAGACCCAGAGGCTGAAAGTGACTTGACAGATATTTGGGCAGAGTCAGGGCTTGGACCTACCACGTGCCCTCCCTCCCACTGCTGAGCAATTCTCTTAGCACCTGTGATCATGGGCCAGGGTAGGAAGGGCTTGGGTTCCAACAGGAGAGTAGTCACTTTCATCTGGGAAATAGTGGCAGACAGGCCTGGTGTGGACAGACCCAGGGCATTTGGACACCTATGGAGACAGGGCTGTCCAGGTGGTGGGCGTGGTACAGAGAACAGGAGGTGGATCTGGGAAACATCAAGCACTTGCTTCTTGTATCATAGACTTTCCCTCCCAGCCCAGAAGGGTTTCCTGGAGGAGGAGGAATTTCGGGCTGACACTAGGACCTGGGTTTGGTGAAACAGTGTAGCGATTCTTTAGTATTACCAGGCAGCATATATTTCTACTCCTGGCTGTCTGTCCTCTCCCCATGCATGCTTATTGGAAGCTAGCACCTTTCAGGACTCACGTGATAAAGAGTGTTTAGAAACGTAGCTCAAGGTAGGAAGGATATAGATACTCTTGTAGTATAATTGGATACAAAAATTATGCAGGTGGGTGATTTCCTCTAGGACACGGTTCTATGTGAGTTTTAGACATCTTGCCAGAAGCCAGACCACGATGAGGGTCCCATCTCCTTTCCCTTGTCCTGATGATCAAAGGCCCCTGCTTCCCCATATTTTTTCACATTCTGAAGCAGAGTCAGAAAGAGCCAGAAATGACAGAGTCTCCAGGTGGGAGGCTGGAGGCAAGCAGAGGAGGGGCTTGGGGGAGAGGCAAAAGGGAGGTGGAGAGGGGAGGGAAGCGTGGGCTCGAGGTAGAGTCCGTTCTTTTATTTCTGTAGACTTAGGTTAGTCACTGAGAGAGTCATTTCTTTTTTTCTTTCTTTTTCTTTTCTTTTCTTTTCTTTTTTTTTTTTTTTGAGACAGACTCTTGCTCTGTCGCCCAGGCTGGAGTGCAGTGGCATGATCTCGGCTCACTGCAACCTCCACCTCCCGGGTTCAAGCGATTCTCCTGCCTCAGCCTCCCAAATAGCTGGGACTACATGTGCCTGCCACCACGCCTGGCTGATTTTTGTATTTTTAGTAGAGATGGGGTTTTGCCATGTTGGCCAGACCGGTCTTGAACTCCCCCTCCACAACATCCTGAGTCAGAAAGCCCAGGTTCCAACCACCGCCTTTGGGACAGGCACCTCTCCTGTCTTCTGAGGGGTGGGACAAGCGTGGCTTCTGGTCCGCTGGACATGCTTGCAGGGCACATTTGCAGATTTGCTGCTGCAGGGGGAGGGGTGGACCAGGGGGAGGTGTGGGCTTGACAGGGCACCTGGAGGTGAGAGGCCCCTAGGCTCCTGGCCGCACCCCCTCAAGTCTCAGAGGCAGCCCACAGGCAGAAGGTGACTTGAGGGACACTTGGGCAAAGTCAGAGCTGGACAGGGCCATGCCCCATGCAGCTCCCCTGGCTGGCGAATTCCTGAATTAGTGGGAGGGCAGGTTCACTCTCCAAAGTTGGACCATAAATTTTCTGAGGGGCAGGATCGCCTCACCCCGACGCTGGCTCTCATCCGTCCCGGGGTCCCAGTCAATGTATGCCCCATCCAGTGGCTTTTCTAACTGCAACAAGATCTAAGTAACATTTATTGGGCACTTACTCTGTTCCAGGCCCTATCACAGGGGGACTGCTTTTCATTCTGGCACCAGTTCTGAGAAGCAGACAGTATTATCATCCCCATTCGACAGAGGTGGAAACTGAGGCCCAGAGAGGTGAAGTGCCTGGCACAAGGACTTGCTCAAGGCCACATGCGAGTGGCATCAGGACAGGAATTCCAGTGGGTTCAGAGCCTGCTCTGACTGCCCACTTTTCCTCCTTCCTAGAGCCTGGCACTCCTTCTGGGGCCAGGCTCAGGCCAAGCTGAAGGAGCCATTCCCGAAGCAGTTCTGGGCAGAGGAAGGTCAAACAGCCAATTCACAGGGGTTGTGCTGACGAGTTTCTTGGCAATGTGGGAGGTCTGACAATCTTATAAATGTGTGAAACTGAGACTCAGTTTTCTGTCATCCTACCTCCTCTTTCTACCCACCCTCCAACATGGATCTAAATATGGATCCCATGTTGTGGGGGGGGTAGCCCCCTCTCTAGACTGCAAGAGAAGATGACATTGGGGAGGAGGTGGGGCCAGCCAAATTGGGCAAGAGGGGCCTCGGCGGATGCTGGCTCCAGAAGGGCCCCTGTGTAAGTACGAGGAGGGTGGCTGGAATTTCTGAAGTCCGTATCTGAGATGACTAGGTGGAGTCATACATTTCCACCCTTCTGGGGTTAAGGACACAGCAAGGAAGACCATTTAGGGTGAAGTCACCGTTTATGGGAATCTAAACTATGTGACTTTGGCAAGGTGCAACATAAAAATGCGAATACGTGTTTATGCATCAAGCTGGAAATAATGCCAAACCCCTCAGTTAAAACAAACCGTCAAGAACTGCAGTTTCCTCGCGTTCCTCGCGTCGGAGGAACTAAGTGAGCTGTTAACTGAGGATTGTAAACCCGCCACATGGCGACCTTGCTTCGGTTATGAAATAGAAATACCTGCTCTTTATATGCATGCACTGTTGCCGACGTGCCTCTGAATGCCTAATTTCTGCTGGAGATTCTGGTGACGAGTGTGCCATTTTCCTGATGTCCGCAGTTATTATAACTTTAAACCTTTTACCCATATCCTGTAACAATGTCAGCCAAGTGTTCCTTAAGAGGTGGTGCTGAAAAACGCACCTGAAGATCAGTAACACTGGAAAGGAAGTGAGATGTGATAAAACGTTATGAAGAAGGCCAAACCACCGGCAGGAAATGCTGCACTGTTAATTTAGCAGAGAGTGCGTTATGAAATATTAGCGATAATGCTGGGAAAATAAAAAGCAGCATTAAAGCAAAAATATGCCACAATTCGGGTAGATTCATGCAACACATCCTTTCTACTTTGCATTCATTTCTATGGAGAAATGAGTCAGGAATTATGCATGCTTTGAATTATGCAAGATGTTCAGAACACATGCTTTGCATAACACACAACTGCCCTGAGCTTCTCAGTGGGTGGGAGAATGAGTGACCGTATTCTAGGGTTATCTTAGGCCAGGCAGCTGTACCCTCCTGTCCTGGGTGGGGATTCAGCGACCTCATCTGTATAATGGGACCGCTGGACTGGCTTGTCTTGCTGTCCATATTAGATTATGTCGAGACAGGCACCATTGTATTTCCGCCCCAAAAGTGTCTTTTCCTGGACAGATCCCACAGCTGATACTAAACTCGTCTTTATTAACCGTGAGGGTGGCCATTCAAACACCAGGTGCCAGAGGGGGTCTCTTAGTCTTCAGAATCCAGGTGGGATGAATCCTAGGACGCAAGGTCCCTCCACCTCCCCTCTAGAGTCACACAGAGACGTGCCCTGGGGACTGGTGACAGGTGGATGGGAGAAGAAAAGGCCCCCTGGGGAGGAGGAGCAAGCCAGGTGCCATGGGCACCCAGCACCACTAGAGGGCAGCACCAGCACACGGCTGAGGCTGCCTCTCCCGGAGCCCGGTGGGAGAGCTGGGTCCCGGGCGTCAGTGGAGCCTGGGTGAGCAGGACACCCCCACGTCCCTGCTCTCATGAAGTTCCCATTCTCCTGGAGGAGACAAAATAAACATGTGAACGAACGAAAATTGTCAGGCAGCAAGGGTTGGTATAAATAAGATAGTGATGGGGGCACCATTAAACAGGGGCCAGTGAGGCCTCACCCGGGAGGGGACAGCTGAGATGCCACATGAGTGGGGAAAACAGCCCGAGCTCTGAAGGTGCTCATAGAGAGGGGAAGGGGCCCCCAGAGGGGCCCAGGAGACTGGGTCAGGGAAGAGAAAACTGAGGAACAGAGAAGCCAGGTAACTTACCCAGGGTCACAGAGCCGGTGAGCTGGGACGGCGCCTGGCAACGCCGGCGAACCTTCCACGGCACTTGTTTCTCCGACCTTCCTCTGTAAACAGGACCATGACAGTGACAGGTTCTGCCCCACTCCCCATTTCTGACTGTCATCCCCATGAGGAAACAGGGCACAGATCACTGGCTGTGAGCCCAGCAAGTCCCCTCCCGCGGCTTTCTCAGTTGTCACATAGAAGGGTGGGTCCCCGCGTAACTCCGAAGCTCCCCACTCTAAGCGTCCGCGGGCCGAGAACGCCTGCATTCTGGCTCCCGAGCACCTTCTGGTGGACAGTTTTGGAATCACACGCTCAGCGGGAAAGGGTCGTGGGAAAATGCTCATTGCCAATTTCGGAGAGGCCAGTGGATTGGAAGGTATCACGGAGGTTGCGCCACTGCACTCCAGCCTAGGCGACACAGTGAGACTCCGTCTAAAAAAAAAAAAATGGAATGATTCTCCTCCAGTCTTCTCACCCAAATCATGAGTTTCACTTTTAAGTGGGCTGTTCACCCACTGTCTTGTTGAGACCTGGGGACTTGTATAAAGTCGTTCACTGGAGAGTTGAGCAGAAAGCCAGGCACCTGGTAACTAAGACAATGGTGCGTTACAAGGCACTCCGCACATGCCGTTCACATGTGTGTCTTACTTGACTTACAGGCTGATCTTTCAAGCCTAGGCAAGGTGAGGTAATTACTCCCATTTTACAGATGAAGACATTGAGGCCCAGACAGGGAAATAATGAAAATAGCATTGCAGGAACCATCTAACCAATGTGCAAACTCTCCCATTCAGTTTTCATAACACTGTCAGTTCCCTTCGTTAAAAGACAGAGAGGTGGAGGCTTTAAAAATGTGAGGTGAGTGCTTAATGCCGCATAACCAATCAGTAGTTGAGGCAGGATTTGAACTTTGCTCCAGAGGTTAAGCCCAAGTTCTCAACACAATGGCAGGCGTGAGGGCCGCAGGCACACACTGACTCAAGCCCTTTCAGCCACATTCTGTCCCTTTGCCATGCCTCTGGGGTCCTAAGAATATCTTCCTCTGAGCCCGAGGGGAGGTCATTCCCCATCCTAGGTGCCCCTGCTCCTCTCCCAGATGCAGGGCAGGTGAATTTTGTCACCTGCACCACTCTCAGAGGCTGCGATGGGGGCTGAGCATTAATTATGCAGTAACCTCGATGTGGTGTGCCTAATTGTCTGATAACCATAATTGAATCTTATGGATTACACCAACATTATTGCAGGGAGCAGTTTAAGGCAGTTAACAGAAGCCGCACTTGCTTTGTGATATCTTCCTCCCGTCTCGCTGCTGGCTGGACCGTGAGTCCTTTCCTGGGGGCTGAGGGAGGCTGCGAGGTGCAGCAGCAGGCAGGAGGTGAGTGATAGCAGAAATGTCGCATCACCTTATCCCCCCGAGGGCACCATCTTCCTGGATGAGAAAAGTCTGCATGGCACGTGGAATTATCATTTTGTAAATGAGAATGTGACATCGGAAGGCTGAGAGACTCTTCCAATTCCGTCTTGCTTGTTGCTACTGGTCCTTGCTAGCATCATCTGGGACTGTTTAGAAATGCAGCATCTCAGGCTTCACCCTGGACCTACTGAATCAGAAGCTGCATTATTTTTTATTAGTTGAATTTTTTTTAAAGAGATGAGGTTTCACTCTGTCACCCAGGCTGGAGTGCAGTGGTCGGATTGTGGCTTGCTGCAGCCTCCAACTCCTGGGCTTGAGAGATCCTCCAGCCTCAGGCTCCCTAGTATCTGGGACGACAGTCGGAGCCACCATGCCTGGCTCCTAGAATCTGCATTGTAATAGCATGCTCACGTGATTTATTTGAGTGTTGCCATTTGTTGAGTACTGGTTTATGTAATTATTTATTTATTGCCTGTGTGGGATCCATTGCCCTTTATTGTGGCAGCAACATTGAATTTCATTTGTACAATAACCCTTCCTCCCACATGGGAGACCCATAGCTGTACTCTTACTCCTACCTCCCTCAGGCAGTGACCTCAGGCCAGGCCAGTGAGTCAGTTCCAAGACCTTTGAGGCACTGTTGAGGAAAACATGTCTGATGGAGTTTTGTCGAGGCTTCTTCCTTCCCTCCCTTCCCTGCTGTGGTTCACCGTGGGTAAGTATTCTTCCCCACACCATCCATAGTGAGCTCAGCCACTGACTTGCTTTGGACAATGGAATGTGGGTGGAAGTGATGATGTGTGGGTTCCAAGTTAGGCCTTAGAGCGGCATCTTGTGTTTCCACTTGCCCCTCTAGAGCTCCTGACCACCATGAGGAAGGAAGGTGTTGCACTGGTCACGTTGGTGTCCCTGTTCAGGAGCCAGCTGTGGTGAGTATCACGCTGGGGTCACCACCTAAGATGTTGACCACCACCTGCGGAGGTCTGTCCTGAAGACCCTGACTCAGGGACAGATGAACGGATGCACTCTGACACCCAGTACAGAGATTCAAGTGGCTAGGGATGGTCGTCAACTGCTTTCCGAGGGCGATTGCAGCTAACCAATCATGACTCCCTGTTCCTCCTCACATTTATTCAATGTAGATTTAATAACAGGTTCTAGTCAACATGCTTGTGGATAATTAGCATGGTTAAAAGAGTGGTCTTATGAATGATAAAAGGTCTTGGTTCTGGGGCCCAGAATAAAACACCATTAACGGGTAAATCCCCTTCCACCTCCCCCTGAGAGGGCCATCAGCACAAAGTTTACATGAGGAAACAGTTAGAATAGGGATGAAGAAATGTGGAGTAAACAGACTTAACTAGGGAAGCTTTTATTGTTAATCTTTACTCTATGACTTAAAGTTCTAACATAAGAACTGGCTACCTTCAGCCCTTTCCATTAAAACCTTTCAGCCTTCCAAAAGTTTTGAGACTATGATCTTATAACTTTCCCTAATATTTCCCCAATATTTTGCCAGCCACCCCAAGTGAATCCCAACAGGAAGGCACACCCAGGTGACCATGGTGCCTTCATCTGGAGTCCAGGATGGAGACTGTGGGGCAAATTGAACCCGACCTGAAGACTGGAGTCCAGCCTAACTCTGATATTAACAACTCCTAACTAATGTGTAGACCTGTGAGTATGAAAGGAATGATTATTAATAAGCAACTGAGATTTCAGAGTCCTTGTTACACGGCACTGTTGCAGCCAACACCTGACTGGTATAAAAGATGTACTTTCCTTCTAGGGGGATTGCTGAGCTGAATTTGGATTTTAGATGTCATCTTGTCACTAGGAAGGCAGGGCCTGCCTACAGGCAAAACCACCCCAGAGGGAAACGGAGCTGACATAGGATGAGAACACTGATGGTGATGACGGCCTTTGTTTTCATGGGTCCAGCCTCACAGGAGTTAGTCAAGACTCTTTCAGTCTCAAGCAGTAGAGAGCTGAAACTCCACCGGCTGAAACCTGAGAGGGAATTAGTGGCTCACATAGCTCGGAAGTCTGGAGCTGACGCAGCTTTCAGGTGAGGCTTGAATCAGCAGCTCCTGGACCAGAGTCTTTGTCTCTCCACTCTGCCTCCCATTTTGTTGGTTTCATCTGGAGGCTGATTCCCCTTTGTGATATTGTAAAATACATATTGAGTTGCTGTCCACATTTCCTGGCATATAAGTCCTAAAATCTATGGAATCTCCAAAGAGGTAAGTGTCTTTTCGTATGCTAATGAGTTGACTGATGGCTGGCAGTCCCTAGGTAGCTTCAGGATGGGGGCTGCTCCAGAAAGATCAAGACAGGAGTAGAGGGCTGGGATTTTCAGCTCCACTCCCATTCTCCCTTAGAGGGGAGAAGGGATGGAAATTATGTTGATCACCAATGGCAGGTGGTTTAATCAATCATGCCTCTGTAACCAGCCTCCATAAAACCCCTGAAGGGCAGGGTCTGGAGAGCTTCTGGACAGCTGGACACCTGGAGGCTCCTGGAGGATGGCACTCTGCTCCCCCATACCTCACCCTATGCATTGCTCCATCTGTGTCCTCTGTGATATCCTTGATTTTATTTTTATTTTTTTGAGACCGAGTCTTGCTCTGTTGCCCAGGCTGGAGTACAAAGGCATGATCTTGGCTCACTGCAACCTCTGCCTCCTGGGTTCAAGTGACTCTTCTGCCTCAGCCTCCTCAGTAGCTGGAACTACAGGCGTGTACCACCACATCCAGCTAATTTTTGTATTTTTAGTAGAGACAGGGTTTCACCATATTGGCCAGAATGGTCTCAATCTCTTAACCTCGTGATCCACCTGCCTTGGCCTCCCAAAGTGCTGGGATTACAGGCGTGAGCCACGGCACCAGCCTTCTGTTGCTTTTTCATAATTAGATTGAGATTATGCGTTTTAGTTAGGAATCCCCACAGAAGTAATGTGTCTCTCTCTCGGGCTGCTTGGTGTCTATGTGTCTGGTAGTGTTACTGGTGATGTTAACCTGGATCACTTGGTTAAGGTGGCATCTTCTGGGTTTCTCCACTGTCAACGGATACAACTAACCATTCTCTTTGCAATTAGTAAGTATTTGGAGATACTTTGGGTGGAAATACTTTGAGGGTATCCAGTTGATTTGTTGGAATTCTTTTGTCCTGAAAAATTATCCTTTCTTCCCCATCCATGCTGTTTTCATAACTTTTCCCCCACTTCATACTAACTCTCAGATTCTAGATTTGCTGAATAGTCCACTGTCTGACTATATCCTGATTATTACTTAATCATTTCTCAGTTGCTAGGTAATATTTATCTATTTTCCCTCAATTACAAACAACATCACAATGAATATACTTGTATTTATTGTTACACACTTTTGAGAGTCATTTTGAAGGCTATAGTTCCCCAAATAGAAAGTCTGAGGCAAGAGATGTGAGCATTTTTAGTTTTTCATGGATATTGCCAAATTGCCCCTCTGTGAGATTGCACTAGGTAACACCACCACTCTCTGTGGATGGAGATTATTTGTCCATCCATCCATTCGTTCACATGGCTTGCCTTTGGTCAGGCTGGGCAAGGGCAGACTCAGGGGAAGCAAAGCCCCCTGTAACTCTCCAACCCCTTTACAAACTCAGCACCCTCCTTCTCATTTATTTTATTCCCTGCCCCATCTTCTTTTTTTGAGATGGAGTCTTGCTCTGTCACCCAGGCTGGAGTACAGTGGCGCTATCTCAGCTCACTACAGCCTTCACCTCCTGGGTTCAAGTGATTCTCCTGCCTCAGCCTCCTGAGTAGCTGGGACTACAGGCATGCTTCACCATGCCCTGCTAATTTTCACATTTTTAGTAGGGATTGGGTTTTGCCATGTTAGTCAGGTTGATCTCGAACTCCTGACCTCAAGTGATCCACCTGCCTCGGCCTCCCAAAGTGCTGGGATAACAGGCATGAGCTACCGTGCCTGACCCCTGCCTCATCTTGTTTAGCACAAATAAATTTCATGTGTACCCTACTTTAGAACAGGGCATTTTTTTCAATATAGAATTCACATAAAATTCACTCTTTTACGATGGTTTTTCCAATTCAGTAGTTTTTGGTATATTTACATTGTTGTGTAACTATCACCATTATTTCCATTATTTACTGCCAGAACATCTTGCCTCCAAAAGAAACCCCATTAGTAATCACTGTGGCCGGCCATATTTCTTTCTAGTAGCATCCCACCTCAGCTGTTTCAGTATTCTGGGGCCATCAACCCAGATGCCTGCTCCCCTCTAGCCAAATGGCATGACTGAGCCAAAGGTACATAATCCAGGCAAGGCTAATAAGCCAATTATTTACTTTTTCTGTCTCTGAAATGGAATCCAGAGCAGACACAACAACAACAAAGCCTGAAATTGGTTATAGCTGATTCGCAGTTGCAGAAACAGCCAGAGAGACCATTCATGGTTTCCCGCAACTGAGATTTCCAGAGATGCCCTGCTTGTGGTTCCATCTCAGCCTGATTTTTCAGCTTTTTCCTCAGTTCTCTGAGCTTCCCTAGATTCTTCTAATAACCATTCTTTGCATAAGTTGGCTGGAGTCTATATGGCTTGAATCCAGGAGTCAGGGAGAAGGGAAAAGAGCAGGGCAGCAGGAAGTGTAGACCAGGATGTGTACATACTGGCCTGTTTGCAGAAGGGCTGCCAGGAGGTGGGTGCAAGTCAAGGTTGGCATCTTCCTCTCAGTCTTTGCTGTAAATCTGCCAGGTGCAGTGAGGTGGTGGTGAGGTGGGCTTTTGTGGATACCTGGGAATTTGAAATCGGTTTAATTTAACAAACATCTTAAAATGCTCTTTCCGTTTCCCCCATCCCAAGGTTTACTGTTCAGTTTAGATGATTTAGGGACTCCTCGCCCTAGCCCTGGCATGCTGATAGCACTTTTACCCTTTCATGGGTTTTGAACGGTCTAAAATGAACATCAAGAACCCAAGTTTAATATACAGATTATATAAATGAATGAATGCCGACATAAATCAACTGAGTTAAGCAATTT